>JAWZYU010000597.1:0-97000 GCA_038380435.1 Ryuthela nishihirai
CACAAACCCACGCCATGTACATTCGATGCCCGTGAAGAAAGCCCCAAACCCATGCCACGCCCCACGGAGAAAGCCCCCAAACCTGCGCCATGCACACTTAATGCACTGGGAAGCCCCCAAACCTGCGCCATGCACACTCAATGCATTGGGAAGCGCCCAAACCCATTCCACACACATGCGACGCCCTGGGAACAAAGCCCCCAAACCCATTCCACGTGCACCCAATGCCCCAGGAACAAAGCCTCTAAACCCACTCCTCACATGCGATGCCCCGGTAAGAACGCCCCGAAACCCATACCACACCCAGGAAGAAAGCCCCGAAACCCACACCACATGCACTCGATGCGCCGGTAAGAAAGCCCCCAAACCCACTCAACACCCTGGGAAGAAAGCCCCCAAACACACCATGTGCACGCGTATGCTCCAGGAAAAAGCCCCCAAACCCGTGCCACAAGTATGTGACACACCAGAAGAAAGCCAGGCACCAGTGCGAAACCCCTGGAAGAAAGCCCCCAAACACGCACAACGCATATGCGACGCCCCCGGAAGAAAGCTCCCAAACCCACATGAGGCCCCTGGAAGAAAGCCCCAGACCTGCGCCACCCACATGTGACACCCCGGGAAGAAAACCGCCAAACCCGCGTCATGCACACACGAAGCCCCGGGAAGAAATCCCACAAACCCACGCCATGTACATTCGATGCCCGTGAAGAAAGCCCCAAACCCATGCCACGCCCCACGGAGAAAGCCCCCAAACCTGCGCCATGCACACTTAATGCACTGGGAAGCCCCCAAACCTGCGCCATGCACACTCAATGCATTGGGAAGCGCCCAAACCCATTCCACACACATGCGACGCCCTGGGAACAAAGCCCCCAAACCCATTCCACGTGCACCCAATGCCCCAGGAACAAAGCCTCTAAACCCACTCCTCACATGCGATGCCCCGGTAAGAACGCCCCGAAACCCATACCACACCCAGGAAGAAAGCCCCGAAACCCACACCACATGCACTCGATGCGCCGGTAAGAAAGCCCCCAAACCCACTCAACACCCTGGGAAGAAAGCCCCCAAACACACCATGTGCACGCGTATGCTCCAGGAAAAAGCCCCCAAACCCGTGCCACAAGTATGTGACACACCAGAAGAAAGCCAGGCACCAGTGCGAAACCCCTGGAAGAAAGCCCCCAAACACGCACAACGCATATGCGACGCCCCCGGAAGAAAGCTCCCAAACCCACATGAGGCCCCTGGAAGAAAGCCCCAGACCTGCGCCACCCACATGTGACACCCCGGGAAGAAAACCGCCAAACCCGCGTCATGCACACACGAAGCCCCGGGAAGAAATCCCACAAACCCACGCCATGTACATTCGATGCCCGTGAAGAAAGCCCCAAACCCATGCCACGCCCCACGGAGAAAGCCCCCAAACCTGCGCCATGCACACTTAATGCACTGGGAAGCCCCCAAACCTGCGCCATGCACACTCAATGCATTGGGAAGCGCCCAAACCCATTCCACACACATGCGACGCCCTGGGAACAAAGCCCCCAAACCCATTCCACGTGCACCCAATGCCCCAGGAACAAAGCCTCTAAACCCACTCCTCACATGCGATGCCCCGGTAAGAACGCCCCGAAACCCATACCACACCCAGGAAGAAAGCCCCGAAACCCACACCACATGCACTCGATGCGCCGGTAAGAAAGCCCCCAAACCCACTCAACACCCTGGGAAGAAAGCCCCCAAACACACCATGTGCACGCGTATGCTCCAGGAAAAAGCCCCCAAACCCGTGCCACAAGTATGTGACACACCAGAAGAAAGCCAGGCACCAGTGCGAAACCCCTGGAAGAAAGCCCCCAAACACGCACAACGCATATGCGACGCCCCCGGAAGAAAGCTCCCAAACCCACATGAGGCCCCTGGAAGAAAGCCCCAGACCTGCGCCACCCACATGTGACACCCCGGGAAGAAAACCGCCAAACCCGCGTCATGCACACACGAAGCCCCGGGAAGAAATCCCACAAACCCACGCCATGTACATTCGATGCCCGTGAAGAAAGCCCCAAACCCATGCCACGCCCCACGGAGAAAGCCCCCAAACCTGCGCCATGCACACTTAATGCACTGGGAAGCCCCCAAACCTGCGCCATGCACACTCAATGCATTGGGAAGCGCCCAAACCCATTCCACACACATGCGACGCCCTGGGAACAAAGCCCCCAAACCCATTCCACGTGCACCCAATGCCCCAGGAACAAAGCCTCTAAACCCACTCCTCACATGCGATGCCCCGGTAAGAACGCCCCGAAACCCATACCACACCCAGGAAGAAAGCCCCGAAACCCACACCACATGCACTCGATGCGCCGGTAAGAAAGCCCCCAAACCCACTCAACACCCTGGGAAGAAAGCCCCCAAACACACCATGTGCACGCGTATGCTCCAGGAAAAAGCCCCCAAACCCGTGCCACAAGTATGTGACACACCAGAAGAAAGCCAGGCACCAGTGCGAAACCCCTGGAAGAAAGCCCCCAAACACGCACAACGCATATGCGACGCCCCCGGAAGAAAGCTCCCAAACCCACATGAGGCCCCTGGAAGAAAGCCCCAGACCTGCGCCACCCACATGTGACACCCCGGGAAGAAAACCGCCAAACCCGCGTCATGCACACACGAAGCCCCGGGAAGAAATCCCACAAACCCACGCCATGTACATTCGATGCCCGTGAAGAAAGCCCCAAACCCATGCCACGCCCCACGGAGAAAGCCCCCAAACCTGCGCCATGCACACTTAATGCACTGGGAAGCCCCCAAACCTGCGCCATGCACACTCAATGCATTGGGAAGCGCCCAAACCCATTCCACACACATGCGACGCCCTGGGAACAAAGCCCCCAAACCCATTCCACGTGCACCCAATGCCCCAGGAACAAAGCCTCTAAACCCACTCCTCACATGCGATGCCCCGGTAAGAACGCCCCGAAACCCATACCACACCCAGGAAGAAAGCCCCGAAACCCACACCACATGCACTCGATGCGCCGGTAAGAAAGCCCCCAAACCCACTCAACACCCTGGGAAGAAAGCCCCCAAACACACCATGTGCACGCGTATGCTCCAGGAAAAAGCCCCCAAACCCGTGCCACAAGTATGTGACACACCAGAAGAAAGCCAGGCACCAGTGCGAAACCCCTGGAAGAAAGCCCCCAAACACGCACAACGCATATGCGACGCCCCCGGAAGAAAGCTCCCAAACCCACATGAGGCCCCTGGAAGAAAGCCCCAGACCTGCGCCACCCACATGTGACACCCCGGGAAGAAAACCGCCAAACCCGCGTCATGCACACACGAAGCCCCGGGAAGAAATCCCACAAACCCACGCCATGTACATTCGATGCCCGTGAAGAAAGCCCCAAACCCATGCCACGCCCCACGGAGAAAGCCCCCAAACCTGCGCCATGCACACTTAATGCACTGGGAAGCCCCCAAACCTGCGCCATGCACACTCAATGCATTGGGAAGCGCCCAAACCCATTCCACACACATGCGACGCCCTGGGAACAAAGCCCCCAAACCCATTCCACGTGCACCCAATGCCCCAGGAACAAAGCCTCTAAACCCACTCCTCACATGCGATGCCCCGGTAAGAACGCCCCGAAACCCATACCACACCCAGGAAGAAAGCCCCGAAACCCACACCACATGCACTCGATGCGCCGGTAAGAAAGCCCCCAAACCCACTCAACACCCTGGGAAGAAAGCCCCCAAACACACCATGTGCACGCGTATGCTCCAGGAAAAAGCCCCCAAACCCGTGCCACAAGTATGTGACACACCAGAAGAAAGCCAGGCACCAGTGCGAAACCCCTGGAAGAAAGCCCCCAAACACGCACAACGCATATGCGACGCCCCCGGAAGAAAGCTCCCAAACCCACATGAGGCCCCTGGAAGAAAGCCCCAGACCTGCGCCACCCACATGTGACACCCCGGGAAGAAAACCGCCAAACCCGCGTCATGCACACACGAAGCCCCGGGAAGAAATCCCACAAACCCACGCCATGTACATTCGATGCCCGTGAAGAAAGCCCCAAACCCATGCCACGCCCCACGGAGAAAGCCCCCAAACCTGCGCCATGCACACTTAATGCACTGGGAAGCCCCCAAACCTGCGCCATGCACACTCAATGCATTGGGAAGCGCCCAAACCCATTCCACACACATGCGACGCCCTGGGAACAAAGCCCCCAAACCCATTCCACGTGCACCCAATGCCCCAGGAACAAAGCCTCTAAACCCACTCCTCACATGCGATGCCCCGGTAAGAACGCCCCGAAACCCATACCACACCCAGGAAGAAAGCCCCGAAACCCACACCACATGCACTCGATGCGCCGGTAAGAAAGCCCCCAAACCCACTCAACACCCTGGGAAGAAAGCCCCCAAACACACCATGTGCACGCGTATGCTCCAGGAAAAAGCCCCCAAACCCGTGCCACAAGTATGTGACACACCAGAAGAAAGCCAGGCACCAGTGCGAAACCCCTGGAAGAAAGCCCCCAAACACGCACAACGCATATGCGACGCCCCCGGAAGAAAGCTCCCAAACCCACATGAGGCCCCTGGAAGAAAGCCCCAGACCTGCGCCACCCACATGTGACACCCCGGGAAGAAAACCGCCAAACCCGCGTCATGCACACACGAAGCCCCGGGAAGAAATCCCACAAACCCACGCCATGTACATTCGATGCCCGTGAAGAAAGCCCCAAACCCATGCCACGCCCCACGGAGAAAGCCCCCAAACCTGCGCCATGCACACTTAATGCACTGGGAAGCCCCCAAACCTGCGCCATGCACACTCAATGCATTGGGAAGCGCCCAAACCCATTCCACACACATGCGACGCCCTGGGAACAAAGCCCCCAAACCCATTCCACGTGCACCCAATGCCCCAGGAACAAAGCCTCTAAACCCACTCCTCACATGCGATGCCCCGGTAAGAACGCCCCGAAACCCATACCACACCCAGGAAGAAAGCCCCGAAACCCACACCACATGCACTCGATGCGCCGGTAAGAAAGCCCCCAAACCCACTCAACACCCTGGGAAGAAAGCCCCCAAACACACCATGTGCACGCGTATGCTCCAGGAAAAAGCCCCCAAACCCGTGCCACAAGTATGTGACACACCAGAAGAAAGCCAGGCACCAGTGCGAAACCCCTGGAAGAAAGCCCCCAAACACGCACAACGCATATGCGACGCCCCCGGAAGAAAGCTCCCAAACCCACATGAGGCCCCTGGAAGAAAGCCCCAGACCTGCGCCACCCACATGTGACACCCCGGGAAGAAAACCGCCAAACCCGCGTCATGCACACACGAAGCCCCGGGAAGAAATCCCACAAACCCACGCCATGTACATTCGATGCCCGTGAAGAAAGCCCCAAACCCATGCCACGCCCCACGGAGAAAGCCCCCAAACCTGCGCCATGCACACTTAATGCACTGGGAAGCCCCCAAACCTGCGCCATGCACACTCAATGCATTGGGAAGCGCCCAAACCCATTCCACACACATGCGACGCCCTGGGAACAAAGCCCCCAAACCCATTCCACGTGCACCCAATGCCCCAGGAACAAAGCCTCTAAACCCACTCCTCACATGCGATGCCCCGGTAAGAACGCCCCGAAACCCATACCACACCCAGGAAGAAAGCCCCGAAACCCACACCACATGCACTCGATGCGCCGGTAAGAAAGCCCCCAAACCCACTCAACACCCTGGGAAGAAAGCCCCCAAACACACCATGTGCACGCGTATGCTCCAGGAAAAAGCCCCCAAACCCGTGCCACAAGTATGTGACACACCAGAAGAAAGCCAGGCACCAGTGCGAAACCCCTGGAAGAAAGCCCCCAAACACGCACAACGCATATGCGACGCCCCCGGAAGAAAGCTCCCAAACCCACATGAGGCCCCTGGAAGAAAGCCCCAGACCTGCGCCACCCACATGTGACACCCCGGGAAGAAAACCGCCAAACCCGCGTCATGCACACACGAAGCCCCGGGAAGAAATCCCACAAACCCACGCCATGTACATTCGATGCCCGTGAAGAAAGCCCCAAACCCATGCCACGCCCCACGGAGAAAGCCCCCAAACCTGCGCCATGCACACTTAATGCACTGGGAAGCCCCCAAACCTGCGCCATGCACACTCAATGCATTGGGAAGCGCCCAAACCCATTCCACACACATGCGACGCCCTGGGAACAAAGCCCCCAAACCCATTCCACGTGCACCCAATGCCCCAGGAACAAAGCCTCTAAACCCACTCCTCACATGCGATGCCCCGGTAAGAACGCCCCGAAACCCATACCACACCCAGGAAGAAAGCCCCGAAACCCACACCACATGCACTCGATGCGCCGGTAAGAAAGCCCCCAAACCCACTCAACACCCTGGGAAGAAAGCCCCCAAACACACCATGTGCACGCGTATGCTCCAGGAAAAAGCCCCCAAACCCGTGCCACAAGTATGTGACACACCAGAAGAAAGCCAGGCACCAGTGCGAAACCCCTGGAAGAAAGCCCCCAAACACGCACAACGCATATGCGACGCCCCCGGAAGAAAGCTCCCAAACCCACATGAGGCCCCTGGAAGAAAGCCCCAGACCTGCGCCACCCACATGTGACACCCCGGGAAGAAAACCGCCAAACCCGCGTCATGCACACACGAAGCCCCGGGAAGAAATCCCACAAACCCACGCCATGTACATTCGATGCCCGTGAAGAAAGCCCCAAACCCATGCCACGCCCCACGGAGAAAGCCCCCAAACCTGCGCCATGCACACTTAATGCACTGGGAAGCCCCCAAACCTGCGCCATGCACACTCAATGCATTGGGAAGCGCCCAAACCCATTCCACACACATGCGACGCCCTGGGAACAAAGCCCCCAAACCCATTCCACGTGCACCCAATGCCCCAGGAACAAAGCCTCTAAACCCACTCCTCACATGCGATGCCCCGGTAAGAACGCCCCGAAACCCATACCACACCCAGGAAGAAAGCCCCGAAACCCACACCACATGCACTCGATGCGCCGGTAAGAAAGCCCCCAAACCCACTCAACACCCTGGGAAGAAAGCCCCCAAACACACCATGTGCACGCGTATGCTCCAGGAAAAAGCCCCCAAACCCGTGCCACAAGTATGTGACACACCAGAAGAAAGCCAGGCACCAGTGCGAAACCCCTGGAAGAAAGCCCCCAAACACGCACAACGCATATGCGACGCCCCCGGAAGAAAGCTCCCAAACCCACATGAGGCCCCTGGAAGAAAGCCCCAGACCTGCGCCACCCACATGTGACACCCCGGGAAGAAAACCGCCAAACCCGCGTCATGCACACACGAAGCCCCGGGAAGAAATCCCACAAACCCACGCCATGTACATTCGATGCCCGTGAAGAAAGCCCCAAACCCATGCCACGCCCCACGGAGAAAGCCCCCAAACCTGCGCCATGCACACTTAATGCACTGGGAAGCCCCCAAACCTGCGCCATGCACACTCAATGCATTGGGAAGCGCCCAAACCCATTCCACACACATGCGACGCCCTGGGAACAAAGCCCCCAAACCCATTCCACGTGCACCCAATGCCCCAGGAACAAAGCCTCTAAACCCACTCCTCACATGCGATGCCCCGGTAAGAACGCCCCGAAACCCATACCACACCCAGGAAGAAAGCCCCGAAACCCACACCACATGCACTCGATGCGCCGGTAAGAAAGCCCCCAAACCCACTCAACACCCTGGGAAGAAAGCCCCCAAACACACCATGTGCACGCGTATGCTCCAGGAAAAAGCCCCCAAACCCGTGCCACAAGTATGTGACACACCAGAAGAAAGCCAGGCACCAGTGCGAAACCCCTGGAAGAAAGCCCCCAAACACGCACAACGCATATGCGACGCCCCCGGAAGAAAGCTCCCAAACCCACATGAGGCCCCTGGAAGAAAGCCCCAGACCTGCGCCACCCACATGTGACACCCCGGGAAGAAAACCGCCAAACCCGCGTCATGCACACACGAAGCCCCGGGAAGAAATCCCACAAACCCACGCCATGTACATTCGATGCCCGTGAAGAAAGCCCCAAACCCATGCCACGCCCCACGGAGAAAGCCCCCAAACCTGCGCCATGCACACTTAATGCACTGGGAAGCCCCCAAACCTGCGCCATGCACACTCAATGCATTGGGAAGCGCCCAAACCCATTCCACACACATGCGACGCCCTGGGAACAAAGCCCCCAAACCCATTCCACGTGCACCCAATGCCCCAGGAACAAAGCCTCTAAACCCACTCCTCACATGCGATGCCCCGGTAAGAACGCCCCGAAACCCATACCACACCCAGGAAGAAAGCCCCGAAACCCACACCACATGCACTCGATGCGCCGGTAAGAAAGCCCCCAAACCCACTCAACACCCTGGGAAGAAAGCCCCCAAACACACCATGTGCACGCGTATGCTCCAGGAAAAAGCCCCCAAACCCGTGCCACAAGTATGTGACACACCAGAAGAAAGCCAGGCACCAGTGCGAAACCCCTGGAAGAAAGCCCCCAAACACGCACAACGCATATGCGACGCCCCCGGAAGAAAGCTCCCAAACCCACATGAGGCCCCTGGAAGAAAGCCCCAGACCTGCGCCACCCACATGTGACACCCCGGGAAGAAAACCGCCAAACCCGCGTCATGCACACACGAAGCCCCGGGAAGAAATCCCACAAACCCACGCCATGTACATTCGATGCCCGTGAAGAAAGCCCCAAACCCATGCCACGCCCCACGGAGAAAGCCCCCAAACCTGCGCCATGCACACTTAATGCACTGGGAAGCCCCCAAACCTGCGCCATGCACACTCAATGCATTGGGAAGCGCCCAAACCCATTCCACACACATGCGACGCCCTGGGAACAAAGCCCCCAAACCCATTCCACGTGCACCCAATGCCCCAGGAACAAAGCCTCTAAACCCACTCCTCACATGCGATGCCCCGGTAAGAACGCCCCGAAACCCATACCACACCCAGGAAGAAAGCCCCGAAACCCACACCACATGCACTCGATGCGCCGGTAAGAAAGCCCCCAAACCCACTCAACACCCTGGGAAGAAAGCCCCCAAACACACCATGTGCACGCGTATGCTCCAGGAAAAAGCCCCCAAACCCGTGCCACAAGTATGTGACACACCAGAAGAAAGCCAGGCACCAGTGCGAAACCCCTGGAAGAAAGCCCCCAAACACGCACAACGCATATGCGACGCCCCCGGAAGAAAGCTCCCAAACCCACATGAGGCCCCTGGAAGAAAGCCCCAGACCTGCGCCACCCACATGTGACACCCCGGGAAGAAAACCGCCAAACCCGCGTCATGCACACACGAAGCCCCGGGAAGAAATCCCACAAACCCACGCCATGTACATTCGATGCCCGTGAAGAAAGCCCCAAACCCATGCCACGCCCCACGGAGAAAGCCCCCAAACCTGCGCCATGCACACTTAATGCACTGGGAAGCCCCCAAACCTGCGCCATGCACACTCAATGCATTGGGAAGCGCCCAAACCCATTCCACACACATGCGACGCCCTGGGAACAAAGCCCCCAAACCCATTCCACGTGCACCCAATGCCCCAGGAACAAAGCCTCTAAACCCACTCCTCACATGCGATGCCCCGGTAAGAACGCCCCGAAACCCATACCACACCCAGGAAGAAAGCCCCGAAACCCACACCACATGCACTCGATGCGCCGGTAAGAAAGCCCCCAAACCCACTCAACACCCTGGGAAGAAAGCCCCCAAACACACCATGTGCACGCGTATGCTCCAGGAAAAAGCCCCCAAACCCGTGCCACAAGTATGTGACACACCAGAAGAAAGCCAGGCACCAGTGCGAAACCCCTGGAAGAAAGCCCCCAAACACGCACAACGCATATGCGACGCCCCCGGAAGAAAGCTCCCAAACCCACATGAGGCCCCTGGAAGAAAGCCCCAGACCTGCGCCACCCACATGTGACACCCCGGGAAGAAAACCGCCAAACCCGCGTCATGCACACACGAAGCCCCGGGAAGAAATCCCACAAACCCACGCCATGTACATTCGATGCCCGTGAAGAAAGCCCCAAACCCATGCCACGCCCCACGGAGAAAGCCCCCAAACCTGCGCCATGCACACTTAATGCACTGGGAAGCCCCCAAACCTGCGCCATGCACACTCAATGCATTGGGAAGCGCCCAAACCCATTCCACACACATGCGACGCCCTGGGAACAAAGCCCCCAAACCCATTCCACGTGCACCCAATGCCCCAGGAACAAAGCCTCTAAACCCACTCCTCACATGCGATGCCCCGGTAAGAACGCCCCGAAACCCATACCACACCCAGGAAGAAAGCCCCGAAACCCACACCACATGCACTCGATGCGCCGGTAAGAAAGCCCCCAAACCCACTCAACACCCTGGGAAGAAAGCCCCCAAACACACCATGTGCACGCGTATGCTCCAGGAAAAAGCCCCCAAACCCGTGCCACAAGTATGTGACACACCAGAAGAAAGCCAGGCACCAGTGCGAAACCCCTGGAAGAAAGCCCCCAAACACGCACAACGCATATGCGACGCCCCCGGAAGAAAGCTCCCAAACCCACATGAGGCCCCTGGAAGAAAGCCCCAGACCTGCGCCACCCACATGTGACACCCCGGGAAGAAAACCGCCAAACCCGCGTCATGCACACACGAAGCCCCGGGAAGAAATCCCACAAACCCACGCCATGTACATTCGATGCCCGTGAAGAAAGCCCCAAACCCATGCCACGCCCCACGGAGAAAGCCCCCAAACCTGCGCCATGCACACTTAATGCACTGGGAAGCCCCCAAACCTGCGCCATGCACACTCAATGCATTGGGAAGCGCCCAAACCCATTCCACACACATGCGACGCCCTGGGAACAAAGCCCCCAAACCCATTCCACGTGCACCCAATGCCCCAGGAACAAAGCCTCTAAACCCACTCCTCACATGCGATGCCCCGGTAAGAACGCCCCGAAACCCATACCACACCCAGGAAGAAAGCCCCGAAACCCACACCACATGCACTCGATGCGCCGGTAAGAAAGCCCCCAAACCCACTCAACACCCTGGGAAGAAAGCCCCCAAACACACCATGTGCACGCGTATGCTCCAGGAAAAAGCCCCCAAACCCGTGCCACAAGTATGTGACACACCAGAAGAAAGCCAGGCACCAGTGCGAAACCCCTGGAAGAAAGCCCCCAAACACGCACAACGCATATGCGACGCCCCCGGAAGAAAGCTCCCAAACCCACATGAGGCCCCTGGAAGAAAGCCCCAGACCTGCGCCACCCACATGTGACACCCCGGGAAGAAAACCGCCAAACCCGCGTCATGCACACACGAAGCCCCGGGAAGAAATCCCACAAACCCACGCCATGTACATTCGATGCCCGTGAAGAAAGCCCCAAACCCATGCCACGCCCCACGGAGAAAGCCCCCAAACCTGCGCCATGCACACTTAATGCACTGGGAAGCCCCCAAACCTGCGCCATGCACACTCAATGCATTGGGAAGCGCCCAAACCCATTCCACACACATGCGACGCCCTGGGAACAAAGCCCCCAAACCCATTCCACGTGCACCCAATGCCCCAGGAACAAAGCCTCTAAACCCACTCCTCACATGCGATGCCCCGGTAAGAACGCCCCGAAACCCATACCACACCCAGGAAGAAAGCCCCGAAACCCACACCACATGCACTCGATGCGCCGGTAAGAAAGCCCCCAAACCCACTCAACACCCTGGGAAGAAAGCCCCCAAACACACCATGTGCACGCGTATGCTCCAGGAAAAAGCCCCCAAACCCGTGCCACAAGTATGTGACACACCAGAAGAAAGCCAGGCACCAGTGCGAAACCCCTGGAAGAAAGCCCCCAAACACGCACAACGCATATGCGACGCCCCCGGAAGAAAGCTCCCAAACCCACATGAGGCCCCTGGAAGAAAGCCCCAGACCTGCGCCACCCACATGTGACACCCCGGGAAGAAAACCGCCAAACCCGCGTCATGCACACACGAAGCCCCGGGAAGAAATCCCACAAACCCACGCCATGTACATTCGATGCCCGTGAAGAAAGCCCCAAACCCATGCCACGCCCCACGGAGAAAGCCCCCAAACCTGCGCCATGCACACTTAATGCACTGGGAAGCCCCCAAACCTGCGCCATGCACACTCAATGCATTGGGAAGCGCCCAAACCCATTCCACACACATGCGACGCCCTGGGAACAAAGCCCCCAAACCCATTCCACGTGCACCCAATGCCCCAGGAACAAAGCCTCTAAACCCACTCCTCACATGCGATGCCCCGGTAAGAACGCCCCGAAACCCATACCACACCCAGGAAGAAAGCCCCGAAACCCACACCACATGCACTCGATGCGCCGGTAAGAAAGCCCCCAAACCCACTCAACACCCTGGGAAGAAAGCCCCCAAACACACCATGTGCACGCGTATGCTCCAGGAAAAAGCCCCCAAACCCGTGCCACAAGTATGTGACACACCAGAAGAAAGCCAGGCACCAGTGCGAAACCCCTGGAAGAAAGCCCCCAAACACGCACAACGCATATGCGACGCCCCCGGAAGAAAGCTCCCAAACCCACATGAGGCCCCTGGAAGAAAGCCCCAGACCTGCGCCACCCACATGTGACACCCCGGGAAGAAAACCGCCAAACCCGCGTCATGCACACACGAAGCCCCGGGAAGAAATCCCACAAACCCACGCCATGTACATTCGATGCCCGTGAAGAAAGCCCCAAACCCATGCCACGCCCCACGGAGAAAGCCCCCAAACCTGCGCCATGCACACTTAATGCACTGGGAAGCCCCCAAACCTGCGCCATGCACACTCAATGCATTGGGAAGCGCCCAAACCCATTCCACACACATGCGACGCCCTGGGAACAAAGCCCCCAAACCCATTCCACGTGCACCCAATGCCCCAGGAACAAAGCCTCTAAACCCACTCCTCACATGCGATGCCCCGGTAAGAACGCCCCGAAACCCATACCACACCCAGGAAGAAAGCCCCGAAACCCACACCACATGCACTCGATGCGCCGGTAAGAAAGCCCCCAAACCCACTCAACACCCTGGGAAGAAAGCCCCCAAACACACCATGTGCACGCGTATGCTCCAGGAAAAAGCCCCCAAACCCGTGCCACAAGTATGTGACACACCAGAAGAAAGCCAGGCACCAGTGCGAAACCCCTGGAAGAAAGCCCCCAAACACGCACAACGCATATGCGACGCCCCCGGAAGAAAGCTCCCAAACCCACATGAGGCCCCTGGAAGAAAGCCCCAGACCTGCGCCACCCACATGTGACACCCCGGGAAGAAAACCGCCAAACCCGCGTCATGCACACACGAAGCCCCGGGAAGAAATCCCACAAACCCACGCCATGTACATTCGATGCCCGTGAAGAAAGCCCCAAACCCATGCCACGCCCCACGGAGAAAGCCCCCAAACCTGCGCCATGCACACTTAATGCACTGGGAAGCCCCCAAACCTGCGCCATGCACACTCAATGCATTGGGAAGCGCCCAAACCCATTCCACACACATGCGACGCCCTGGGAACAAAGCCCCCAAACCCATTCCACGTGCACCCAATGCCCCAGGAACAAAGCCTCTAAACCCACTCCTCACATGCGATGCCCCGGTAAGAACGCCCCGAAACCCATACCACACCCAGGAAGAAAGCCCCGAAACCCACACCACATGCACTCGATGCGCCGGTAAGAAAGCCCCCAAACCCACTCAACACCCTGGGAAGAAAGCCCCCAAACACACCATGTGCACGCGTATGCTCCAGGAAAAAGCCCCCAAACCCGTGCCACAAGTATGTGACACACCAGAAGAAAGCCAGGCACCAGTGCGAAACCCCTGGAAGAAAGCCCCCAAACACGCACAACGCATATGCGACGCCCCCGGAAGAAAGCTCCCAAACCCACATGAGGCCCCTGGAAGAAAGCCCCAGACCTGCGCCACCCACATGTGACACCCCGGGAAGAAAACCGCCAAACCCGCGTCATGCACACACGAAGCCCCGGGAAGAAATCCCACAAACCCACGCCATGTACATTCGATGCCCGTGAAGAAAGCCCCAAACCCATGCCACGCCCCACGGAGAAAGCCCCCAAACCTGCGCCATGCACACTTAATGCACTGGGAAGCCCCCAAACCTGCGCCATGCACACTCAATGCATTGGGAAGCGCCCAAACCCATTCCACACACATGCGACGCCCTGGGAACAAAGCCCCCAAACCCATTCCACGTGCACCCAATGCCCCAGGAACAAAGCCTCTAAACCCACTCCTCACATGCGATGCCCCGGTAAGAACGCCCCGAAACCCATACCACACCCAGGAAGAAAGCCCCGAAACCCACACCACATGCACTCGATGCGCCGGTAAGAAAGCCCCCAAACCCACTCAACACCCTGGGAAGAAAGCCCCCAAACACACCATGTGCACGCGTATGCTCCAGGAAAAAGCCCCCAAACCCGTGCCACAAGTATGTGACACACCAGAAGAAAGCCAGGCACCAGTGCGAAACCCCTGGAAGAAAGCCCCCAAACACGCACAACGCATATGCGACGCCCCCGGAAGAAAGCTCCCAAACCCACATGAGGCCCCTGGAAGAAAGCCCCAGACCTGCGCCACCCACATGTGACACCCCGGGAAGAAAACCGCCAAACCCGCGTCATGCACACACGAAGCCCCGGGAAGAAATCCCACAAACCCACGCCATGTACATTCGATGCCCGTGAAGAAAGCCCCAAACCCATGCCACGCCCCACGGAGAAAGCCCCCAAACCTGCGCCATGCACACTTAATGCACTGGGAAGCCCCCAAACCTGCGCCATGCACACTCAATGCATTGGGAAGCGCCCAAACCCATTCCACACACATGCGACGCCCTGGGAACAAAGCCCCCAAACCCATTCCACGTGCACCCAATGCCCCAGGAACAAAGCCTCTAAACCCACTCCTCACATGCGATGCCCCGGTAAGAACGCCCCGAAACCCATACCACACCCAGGAAGAAAGCCCCGAAACCCACACCACATGCACTCGATGCGCCGGTAAGAAAGCCCCCAAACCCACTCAACACCCTGGGAAGAAAGCCCCCAAACACACCATGTGCACGCGTATGCTCCAGGAAAAAGCCCCCAAACCCGTGCCACAAGTATGTGACACACCAGAAGAAAGCCAGGCACCAGTGCGAAACCCCTGGAAGAAAGCCCCCAAACACGCACAACGCATATGCGACGCCCCCGGAAGAAAGCTCCCAAACCCACATGAGGCCCCTGGAAGAAAGCCCCAGACCTGCGCCACCCACATGTGACACCCCGGGAAGAAAACCGCCAAACCCGCGTCATGCACACACGAAGCCCCGGGAAGAAATCCCACAAACCCACGCCATGTACATTCGATGCCCGTGAAGAAAGCCCCAAACCCATGCCACGCCCCACGGAGAAAGCCCCCAAACCTGCGCCATGCACACTTAATGCACTGGGAAGCCCCCAAACCTGCGCCATGCACACTCAATGCATTGGGAAGCGCCCAAACCCATTCCACACACATGCGACGCCCTGGGAACAAAGCCCCCAAACCCATTCCACGTGCACCCAATGCCCCAGGAACAAAGCCTCTAAACCCACTCCTCACATGCGATGCCCCGGTAAGAACGCCCCGAAACCCATACCACACCCAGGAAGAAAGCCCCGAAACCCACACCACATGCACTCGATGCGCCGGTAAGAAAGCCCCCAAACCCACTCAACACCCTGGGAAGAAAGCCCCCAAACACACCATGTGCACGCGTATGCTCCAGGAAAAAGCCCCCAAACCCGTGCCACAAGTATGTGACACACCAGAAGAAAGCCAGGCACCAGTGCGAAACCCCTGGAAGAAAGCCCCCAAACACGCACAACGCATATGCGACGCCCCCGGAAGAAAGCTCCCAAACCCACATGAGGCCCCTGGAAGAAAGCCCCAGACCTGCGCCACCCACATGTGACACCCCGGGAAGAAAACCGCCAAACCCGCGTCATGCACACACGAAGCCCCGGGAAGAAATCCCACAAACCCACGCCATGTACATTCGATGCCCGTGAAGAAAGCCCCAAACCCATGCCACGCCCCACGGAGAAAGCCCCCAAACCTGCGCCATGCACACTTAATGCACTGGGAAGCCCCCAAACCTGCGCCATGCACACTCAATGCATTGGGAAGCGCCCAAACCCATTCCACACACATGCGACGCCCTGGGAACAAAGCCCCCAAACCCATTCCACGTGCACCCAATGCCCCAGGAACAAAGCCTCTAAACCCACTCCTCACATGCGATGCCCCGGTAAGAACGCCCCGAAACCCATACCACACCCAGGAAGAAAGCCCCGAAACCCACACCACATGCACTCGATGCGCCGGTAAGAAAGCCCCCAAACCCACTCAACACCCTGGGAAGAAAGCCCCCAAACACACCATGTGCACGCGTATGCTCCAGGAAAAAGCCCCCAAACCCGTGCCACAAGTATGTGACACACCAGAAGAAAGCCAGGCACCAGTGCGAAACCCCTGGAAGAAAGCCCCCAAACACGCACAACGCATATGCGACGCCCCCGGAAGAAAGCTCCCAAACCCACATGAGGCCCCTGGAAGAAAGCCCCAGACCTGCGCCACCCACATGTGACACCCCGGGAAGAAAACCGCCAAACCCGCGTCATGCACACACGAAGCCCCGGGAAGAAATCCCACAAACCCACGCCATGTACATTCGATGCCCGTGAAGAAAGCCCCAAACCCATGCCACGCCCCACGGAGAAAGCCCCCAAACCTGCGCCATGCACACTTAATGCACTGGGAAGCCCCCAAACCTGCGCCATGCACACTCAATGCATTGGGAAGCGCCCAAACCCATTCCACACACATGCGACGCCCTGGGAACAAAGCCCCCAAACCCATTCCACGTGCACCCAATGCCCCAGGAACAAAGCCTCTAAACCCACTCCTCACATGCGATGCCCCGGTAAGAACGCCCCGAAACCCATACCACACCCAGGAAGAAAGCCCCGAAACCCACACCACATGCACTCGATGCGCCGGTAAGAAAGCCCCCAAACCCACTCAACACCCTGGGAAGAAAGCCCCCAAACACACCATGTGCACGCGTATGCTCCAGGAAAAAGCCCCCAAACCCGTGCCACAAGTATGTGACACACCAGAAGAAAGCCAGGCACCAGTGCGAAACCCCTGGAAGAAAGCCCCCAAACACGCACAACGCATATGCGACGCCCCCGGAAGAAAGCTCCCAAACCCACATGAGGCCCCTGGAAGAAAGCCCCAGACCTGCGCCACCCACATGTGACACCCCGGGAAGAAAACCGCCAAACCCGCGTCATGCACACACGAAGCCCCGGGAAGAAATCCCACAAACCCACGCCATGTACATTCGATGCCCGTGAAGAAAGCCCCAAACCCATGCCACGCCCCACGGAGAAAGCCCCCAAACCTGCGCCATGCACACTTAATGCACTGGGAAGCCCCCAAACCTGCGCCATGCACACTCAATGCATTGGGAAGCGCCCAAACCCATTCCACACACATGCGACGCCCTGGGAACAAAGCCCCCAAACCCATTCCACGTGCACCCAATGCCCCAGGAACAAAGCCTCTAAACCCACTCCTCACATGCGATGCCCCGGTAAGAACGCCCCGAAACCCATACCACACCCAGGAAGAAAGCCCCGAAACCCACACCACATGCACTCGATGCGCCGGTAAGAAAGCCCCCAAACCCACTCAACACCCTGGGAAGAAAGCCCCCAAACACACCATGTGCACGCGTATGCTCCAGGAAAAAGCCCCCAAACCCGTGCCACAAGTATGTGACACACCAGAAGAAAGCCAGGCACCAGTGCGAAACCCCTGGAAGAAAGCCCCCAAACACGCACAACGCATATGCGACGCCCCCGGAAGAAAGCTCCCAAACCCACATGAGGCCCCTGGAAGAAAGCCCCAGACCTGCGCCACCCACATGTGACACCCCGGGAAGAAAACCGCCAAACCCGCGTCATGCACACACGAAGCCCCGGGAAGAAATCCCACAAACCCACGCCATGTACATTCGATGCCCGTGAAGAAAGCCCCAAACCCATGCCACGCCCCACGGAGAAAGCCCCCAAACCTGCGCCATGCACACTTAATGCACTGGGAAGCCCCCAAACCTGCGCCATGCACACTCAATGCATTGGGAAGCGCCCAAACCCATTCCACACACATGCGACGCCCTGGGAACAAAGCCCCCAAACCCATTCCACGTGCACCCAATGCCCCAGGAACAAAGCCTCTAAACCCACTCCTCACATGCGATGCCCCGGTAAGAACGCCCCGAAACCCATACCACACCCAGGAAGAAAGCCCCGAAACCCACACCACATGCACTCGATGCGCCGGTAAGAAAGCCCCCAAACCCACTCAACACCCTGGGAAGAAAGCCCCCAAACACACCATGTGCACGCGTATGCTCCAGGAAAAAGCCCCCAAACCCGTGCCACAAGTATGTGACACACCAGAAGAAAGCCAGGCACCAGTGCGAAACCCCTGGAAGAAAGCCCCCAAACACGCACAACGCATATGCGACGCCCCCGGAAGAAAGCTCCCAAACCCACATGAGGCCCCTGGAAGAAAGCCCCAGACCTGCGCCACCCACATGTGACACCCCGGGAAGAAAACCGCCAAACCCGCGTCATGCACACACGAAGCCCCGGGAAGAAATCCCACAAACCCACGCCATGTACATTCGATGCCCGTGAAGAAAGCCCCAAACCCATGCCACGCCCCACGGAGAAAGCCCCCAAACCTGCGCCATGCACACTTAATGCACTGGGAAGCCCCCAAACCTGCGCCATGCACACTCAATGCATTGGGAAGCGCCCAAACCCATTCCACACACATGCGACGCCCTGGGAACAAAGCCCCCAAACCCATTCCACGTGCACCCAATGCCCCAGGAACAAAGCCTCTAAACCCACTCCTCACATGCGATGCCCCGGTAAGAACGCCCCGAAACCCATACCACACCCAGGAAGAAAGCCCCGAAACCCACACCACATGCACTCGATGCGCCGGTAAGAAAGCCCCCAAACCCACTCAACACCCTGGGAAGAAAGCCCCCAAACACACCATGTGCACGCGTATGCTCCAGGAAAAAGCCCCCAAACCCGTGCCACAAGTATGTGACACACCAGAAGAAAGCCAGGCACCAGTGCGAAACCCCTGGAAGAAAGCCCCCAAACACGCACAACGCATATGCGACGCCCCCGGAAGAAAGCTCCCAAACCCACATGAGGCCCCTGGAAGAAAGCCCCAGACCTGCGCCACCCACATGTGACACCCCGGGAAGAAAACCGCCAAACCCGCGTCATGCACACACGAAGCCCCGGGAAGAAATCCCACAAACCCACGCCATGTACATTCGATGCCCGTGAAGAAAGCCCCAAACCCATGCCACGCCCCACGGAGAAAGCCCCCAAACCTGCGCCATGCACACTTAATGCACTGGGAAGCCCCCAAACCTGCGCCATGCACACTCAATGCATTGGGAAGCGCCCAAACCCATTCCACACACATGCGACGCCCTGGGAACAAAGCCCCCAAACCCATTCCACGTGCACCCAATGCCCCAGGAACAAAGCCTCTAAACCCACTCCTCACATGCGATGCCCCGGTAAGAACGCCCCGAAACCCATACCACACCCAGGAAGAAAGCCCCGAAACCCACACCACATGCACTCGATGCGCCGGTAAGAAAGCCCCCAAACCCACTCAACACCCTGGGAAGAAAGCCCCCAAACACACCATGTGCACGCGTATGCTCCAGGAAAAAGCCCCCAAACCCGTGCCACAAGTATGTGACACACCAGAAGAAAGCCAGGCACCAGTGCGAAACCCCTGGAAGAAAGCCCCCAAACACGCACAACGCATATGCGACGCCCCCGGAAGAAAGCTCCCAAACCCACATGAGGCCCCTGGAAGAAAGCCCCAGACCTGCGCCACCCACATGTGACACCCCGGGAAGAAAACCGCCAAACCCGCGTCATGCACACACGAAGCCCCGGGAAGAAATCCCACAAACCCACGCCATGTACATTCGATGCCCGTGAAGAAAGCCCCAAACCCATGCCACGCCCCACGGAGAAAGCCCCCAAACCTGCGCCATGCACACTTAATGCACTGGGAAGCCCCCAAACCTGCGCCATGCACACTCAATGCATTGGGAAGCGCCCAAACCCATTCCACACACATGCGACGCCCTGGGAACAAAGCCCCCAAACCCATTCCACGTGCACCCAATGCCCCAGGAACAAAGCCTCTAAACCCACTCCTCACATGCGATGCCCCGGTAAGAACGCCCCGAAACCCATACCACACCCAGGAAGAAAGCCCCGAAACCCACACCACATGCACTCGATGCGCCGGTAAGAAAGCCCCCAAACCCACTCAACACCCTGGGAAGAAAGCCCCCAAACACACCATGTGCACGCGTATGCTCCAGGAAAAAGCCCCCAAACCCGTGCCACAAGTATGTGACACACCAGAAGAAAGCCAGGCACCAGTGCGAAACCCCTGGAAGAAAGCCCCCAAACACGCACAACGCATATGCGACGCCCCCGGAAGAAAGCTCCCAAACCCACATGAGGCCCCTGGAAGAAAGCCCCAGACCTGCGCCACCCACATGTGACACCCCGGGAAGAAAACCGCCAAACCCGCGTCATGCACACACGAAGCCCCGGGAAGAAATCCCACAAACCCACGCCATGTACATTCGATGCCCGTGAAGAAAGCCCCAAACCCATGCCACGCCCCACGGAGAAAGCCCCCAAACCTGCGCCATGCACACTTAATGCACTGGGAAGCCCCCAAACCTGCGCCATGCACACTCAATGCATTGGGAAGCGCCCAAACCCATTCCACACACATGCGACGCCCTGGGAACAAAGCCCCCAAACCCATTCCACGTGCACCCAATGCCCCAGGAACAAAGCCTCTAAACCCACTCCTCACATGCGATGCCCCGGTAAGAACGCCCCGAAACCCATACCACACCCAGGAAGAAAGCCCCGAAACCCACACCACATGCACTCGATGCGCCGGTAAGAAAGCCCCCAAACCCACTCAACACCCTGGGAAGAAAGCCCCCAAACACACCATGTGCACGCGTATGCTCCAGGAAAAAGCCCCCAAACCCGTGCCACAAGTATGTGACACACCAGAAGAAAGCCAGGCACCAGTGCGAAACCCCTGGAAGAAAGCCCCCAAACACGCACAACGCATATGCGACGCCCCCGGAAGAAAGCTCCCAAACCCACATGAGGCCCCTGGAAGAAAGCCCCAGACCTGCGCCACCCACATGTGACACCCCGGGAAGAAAACCGCCAAACCCGCGTCATGCACACACGAAGCCCCGGGAAGAAATCCCACAAACCCACGCCATGTACATTCGATGCCCGTGAAGAAAGCCCCAAACCCATGCCACGCCCCACGGAGAAAGCCCCCAAACCTGCGCCATGCACACTTAATGCACTGGGAAGCCCCCAAACCTGCGCCATGCACACTCAATGCATTGGGAAGCGCCCAAACCCATTCCACACACATGCGACGCCCTGGGAACAAAGCCCCCAAACCCATTCCACGTGCACCCAATGCCCCAGGAACAAAGCCTCTAAACCCACTCCTCACATGCGATGCCCCGGTAAGAACGCCCCGAAACCCATACCACACCCAGGAAGAAAGCCCCGAAACCCACACCACATGCACTCGATGCGCCGGTAAGAAAGCCCCCAAACCCACTCAACACCCTGGGAAGAAAGCCCCCAAACACACCATGTGCACGCGTATGCTCCAGGAAAAAGCCCCCAAACCCGTGCCACAAGTATGTGACACACCAGAAGAAAGCCAGGCACCAGTGCGAAACCCCTGGAAGAAAGCCCCCAAACACGCACAACGCATATGCGACGCCCCCGGAAGAAAGCTCCCAAACCCACATGAGGCCCCTGGAAGAAAGCCCCAGACCTGCGCCACCCACATGTGACACCCCGGGAAGAAAACCGCCAAACCCGCGTCATGCACACACGAAGCCCCGGGAAGAAATCCCACAAACCCACGCCATGTACATTCGATGCCCGTGAAGAAAGCCCCAAACCCATGCCACGCCCCACGGAGAAAGCCCCCAAACCTGCGCCATGCACACTTAATGCACTGGGAAGCCCCCAAACCTGCGCCATGCACACTCAATGCATTGGGAAGCGCCCAAACCCATTCCACACACATGCGACGCCCTGGGAACAAAGCCCCCAAACCCATTCCACGTGCACCCAATGCCCCAGGAACAAAGCCTCTAAACCCACTCCTCACATGCGATGCCCCGGTAAGAACGCCCCGAAACCCATACCACACCCAGGAAGAAAGCCCCGAAACCCACACCACATGCACTCGATGCGCCGGTAAGAAAGCCCCCAAACCCACTCAACACCCTGGGAAGAAAGCCCCCAAACACACCATGTGCACGCGTATGCTCCAGGAAAAAGCCCCCAAACCCGTGCCACAAGTATGTGACACACCAGAAGAAAGCCAGGCACCAGTGCGAAACCCCTGGAAGAAAGCCCCCAAACACGCACAACGCATATGCGACGCCCCCGGAAGAAAGCTCCCAAACCCACATGAGGCCCCTGGAAGAAAGCCCCAGACCTGCGCCACCCACATGTGACACCCCGGGAAGAAAACCGCCAAACCCGCGTCATGCACACACGAAGCCCCGGGAAGAAATCCCACAAACCCACGCCATGTACATTCGATGCCCGTGAAGAAAGCCCCAAACCCATGCCACGCCCCACGGAGAAAGCCCCCAAACCTGCGCCATGCACACTTAATGCACTGGGAAGCCCCCAAACCTGCGCCATGCACACTCAATGCATTGGGAAGCGCCCAAACCCATTCCACACACATGCGACGCCCTGGGAACAAAGCCCCCAAACCCATTCCACGTGCACCCAATGCCCCAGGAACAAAGCCTCTAAACCCACTCCTCACATGCGATGCCCCGGTAAGAACGCCCCGAAACCCATACCACACCCAGGAAGAAAGCCCCGAAACCCACACCACATGCACTCGATGCGCCGGTAAGAAAGCCCCCAAACCCACTCAACACCCTGGGAAGAAAGCCCCCAAACACACCATGTGCACGCGTATGCTCCAGGAAAAAGCCCCCAAACCCGTGCCACAAGTATGTGACACACCAGAAGAAAGCCAGGCACCAGTGCGAAACCCCTGGAAGAAAGCCCCCAAACACGCACAACGCATATGCGACGCCCCCGGAAGAAAGCTCCCAAACCCACATGAGGCCCCTGGAAGAAAGCCCCAGACCTGCGCCACCCACATGTGACACCCCGGGAAGAAAACCGCCAAACCCGCGTCATGCACACACGAAGCCCCGGGAAGAAATCCCACAAACCCACGCCATGTACATTCGATGCCCGTGAAGAAAGCCCCAAACCCATGCCACGCCCCACGGAGAAAGCCCCCAAACCTGCGCCATGCACACTTAATGCACTGGGAAGCCCCCAAACCTGCGCCATGCACACTCAATGCATTGGGAAGCGCCCAAACCCATTCCACACACATGCGACGCCCTGGGAACAAAGCCCCCAAACCCATTCCACGTGCACCCAATGCCCCAGGAACAAAGCCTCTAAACCCACTCCTCACATGCGATGCCCCGGTAAGAACGCCCCGAAACCCATACCACACCCAGGAAGAAAGCCCCGAAACCCACACCACATGCACTCGATGCGCCGGTAAGAAAGCCCCCAAACCCACTCAACACCCTGGGAAGAAAGCCCCCAAACACACCATGTGCACGCGTATGCTCCAGGAAAAAGCCCCCAAACCCGTGCCACAAGTATGTGACACACCAGAAGAAAGCCAGGCACCAGTGCGAAACCCCTGGAAGAAAGCCCCCAAACACGCACAACGCATATGCGACGCCCCCGGAAGAAAGCTCCCAAACCCACATGAGGCCCCTGGAAGAAAGCCCCAGACCTGCGCCACCCACATGTGACACCCCGGGAAGAAAACCGCCAAACCCGCGTCATGCACACACGAAGCCCCGGGAAGAAATCCCACAAACCCACGCCATGTACATTCGATGCCCGTGAAGAAAGCCCCAAACCCATGCCACGCCCCACGGAGAAAGCCCCCAAACCTGCGCCATGCACACTTAATGCACTGGGAAGCCCCCAAACCTGCGCCATGCACACTCAATGCATTGGGAAGCGCCCAAACCCATTCCACACACATGCGACGCCCTGGGAACAAAGCCCCCAAACCCATTCCACGTGCACCCAATGCCCCAGGAACAAAGCCTCTAAACCCACTCCTCACATGCGATGCCCCGGTAAGAACGCCCCGAAACCCATACCACACCCAGGAAGAAAGCCCCGAAACCCACACCACATGCACTCGATGCGCCGGTAAGAAAGCCCCCAAACCCACTCAACACCCTGGGAAGAAAGCCCCCAAACACACCATGTGCACGCGTATGCTCCAGGAAAAAGCCCCCAAACCCGTGCCACAAGTATGTGACACACCAGAAGAAAGCCAGGCACCAGTGCGAAACCCCTGGAAGAAAGCCCCCAAACACGCACAACGCATATGCGACGCCCCCGGAAGAAAGCTCCCAAACCCACATGAGGCCCCTGGAAGAAAGCCCCAGACCTGCGCCACCCACATGTGACACCCCGGGAAGAAAACCGCCAAACCCGCGTCATGCACACACGAAGCCCCGGGAAGAAATCCCACAAACCCACGCCATGTACATTCGATGCCCGTGAAGAAAGCCCCAAACCCATGCCACGCCCCACGGAGAAAGCCCCCAAACCTGCGCCATGCACACTTAATGCACTGGGAAGCCCCCAAACCTGCGCCATGCACACTCAATGCATTGGGAAGCGCCCAAACCCATTCCACACACATGCGACGCCCTGGGAACAAAGCCCCCAAACCCATTCCACGTGCACCCAATGCCCCAGGAACAAAGCCTCTAAACCCACTCCTCACATGCGATGCCCCGGTAAGAACGCCCCGAAACCCATACCACACCCAGGAAGAAAGCCCCGAAACCCACACCACATGCACTCGATGCGCCGGTAAGAAAGCCCCCAAACCCACTCAACACCCTGGGAAGAAAGCCCCCAAACACACCATGTGCACGCGTATGCTCCAGGAAAAAGCCCCCAAACCCGTGCCACAAGTATGTGACACACCAGAAGAAAGCCAGGCACCAGTGCGAAACCCCTGGAAGAAAGCCCCCAAACACGCACAACGCATATGCGACGCCCCCGGAAGAAAGCTCCCAAACCCACATGAGGCCCCTGGAAGAAAGCCCCAGACCTGCGCCACCCACATGTGACACCCCGGGAAGAAAACCGCCAAACCCGCGTCATGCACACACGAAGCCCCGGGAAGAAATCCCACAAACCCACGCCATGTACATTCGATGCCCGTGAAGAAAGCCCCAAACCCATGCCACGCCCCACGGAGAAAGCCCCCAAACCTGCGCCATGCACACTTAATGCACTGGGAAGCCCCCAAACCTGCGCCATGCACACTCAATGCATTGGGAAGCGCCCAAACCCATTCCACACACATGCGACGCCCTGGGAACAAAGCCCCCAAACCCATTCCACGTGCACCCAATGCCCCAGGAACAAAGCCTCTAAACCCACTCCTCACATGCGATGCCCCGGTAAGAACGCCCCGAAACCCATACCACACCCAGGAAGAAAGCCCCGAAACCCACACCACATGCACTCGATGCGCCGGTAAGAAAGCCCCCAAACCCACTCAACACCCTGGGAAGAAAGCCCCCAAACACACCATGTGCACGCGTATGCTCCAGGAAAAAGCCCCCAAACCCGTGCCACAAGTATGTGACACACCAGAAGAAAGCCAGGCACCAGTGCGAAACCCCTGGAAGAAAGCCCCCAAACACGCACAACGCATATGCGACGCCCCCGGAAGAAAGCTCCCAAACCCACATGAGGCCCCTGGAAGAAAGCCCCAGACCTGCGCCACCCACATGTGACACCCCGGGAAGAAAACCGCCAAACCCGCGTCATGCACACACGAAGCCCCGGGAAGAAATCCCACAAACCCACGCCATGTACATTCGATGCCCGTGAAGAAAGCCCCAAACCCATGCCACGCCCCACGGAGAAAGCCCCCAAACCTGCGCCATGCACACTTAATGCACTGGGAAGCCCCCAAACCTGCGCCATGCACACTCAATGCATTGGGAAGCGCCCAAACCCATTCCACACACATGCGACGCCCTGGGAACAAAGCCCCCAAACCCATTCCACGTGCACCCAATGCCCCAGGAACAAAGCCTCTAAACCCACTCCTCACATGCGATGCCCCGGTAAGAACGCCCCGAAACCCATACCACACCCAGGAAGAAAGCCCCGAAACCCACACCACATGCACTCGATGCGCCGGTAAGAAAGCCCCCAAACCCACTCAACACCCTGGGAAGAAAGCCCCCAAACACACCATGTGCACGCGTATGCTCCAGGAAAAAGCCCCCAAACCCGTGCCACAAGTATGTGACACACCAGAAGAAAGCCAGGCACCAGTGCGAAACCCCTGGAAGAAAGCCCCCAAACACGCACAACGCATATGCGACGCCCCCGGAAGAAAGCTCCCAAACCCACATGAGGCCCCTGGAAGAAAGCCCCAGACCTGCGCCACCCACATGTGACACCCCGGGAAGAAAACCGCCAAACCCGCGTCATGCACACACGAAGCCCCGGGAAGAAATCCCACAAACCCACGCCATGTACATTCGATGCCCGTGAAGAAAGCCCCAAACCCATGCCACGCCCCACGGAGAAAGCCCCCAAACCTGCGCCATGCACACTTAATGCACTGGGAAGCCCCCAAACCTGCGCCATGCACACTCAATGCATTGGGAAGCGCCCAAACCCATTCCACACACATGCGACGCCCTGGGAACAAAGCCCCCAAACCCATTCCACGTGCACCCAATGCCCCAGGAACAAAGCCTCTAAACCCACTCCTCACATGCGATGCCCCGGTAAGAACGCCCCGAAACCCATACCACACCCAGGAAGAAAGCCCCGAAACCCACACCACATGCACTCGATGCGCCGGTAAGAAAGCCCCCAAACCCACTCAACACCCTGGGAAGAAAGCCCCCAAACACACCATGTGCACGCGTATGCTCCAGGAAAAAGCCCCCAAACCCGTGCCACAAGTATGTGACACACCAGAAGAAAGCCAGGCACCAGTGCGAAACCCCTGGAAGAAAGCCCCCAAACACGCACAACGCATATGCGACGCCCCCGGAAGAAAGCTCCCAAACCCACATGAGGCCCCTGGAAGAAAGCCCCAGACCTGCGCCACCCACATGTGACACCCCGGGAAGAAAACCGCCAAACCCGCGTCATGCACACACGAAGCCCCGGGAAGAAATCCCACAAACCCACGCCATGTACATTCGATGCCCGTGAAGAAAGCCCCAAACCCATGCCACGCCCCACGGAGAAAGCCCCCAAACCTGCGCCATGCACACTTAATGCACTGGGAAGCCCCCAAACCTGCGCCATGCACACTCAATGCATTGGGAAGCGCCCAAACCCATTCCACACACATGCGACGCCCTGGGAACAAAGCCCCCAAACCCATTCCACGTGCACCCAATGCCCCAGGAACAAAGCCTCTAAACCCACTCCTCACATGCGATGCCCCGGTAAGAACGCCCCGAAACCCATACCACACCCAGGAAGAAAGCCCCGAAACCCACACCACATGCACTCGATGCGCCGGTAAGAAAGCCCCCAAACCCACTCAACACCCTGGGAAGAAAGCCCCCAAACACACCATGTGCACGCGTATGCTCCAGGAAAAAGCCCCCAAACCCGTGCCACAAGTATGTGACACACCAGAAGAAAGCCAGGCACCAGTGCGAAACCCCTGGAAGAAAGCCCCCAAACACGCACAACGCATATGCGACGCCCCCGGAAGAAAGCTCCCAAACCCACATGAGGCCCCTGGAAGAAAGCCCCAGACCTGCGCCACCCACATGTGACACCCCGGGAAGAAAACCGCCAAACCCGCGTCATGCACACACGAAGCCCCGGGAAGAAATCCCACAAACCCACGCCATGTACATTCGATGCCCGTGAAGAAAGCCCCAAACCCATGCCACGCCCCACGGAGAAAGCCCCCAAACCTGCGCCATGCACACTTAATGCACTGGGAAGCCCCCAAACCTGCGCCATGCACACTCAATGCATTGGGAAGCGCCCAAACCCATTCCACACACATGCGACGCCCTGGGAACAAAGCCCCCAAACCCATTCCACGTGCACCCAATGCCCCAGGAACAAAGCCTCTAAACCCACTCCTCACATGCGATGCCCCGGTAAGAACGCCCCGAAACCCATACCACACCCAGGAAGAAAGCCCCGAAACCCACACCACATGCACTCGATGCGCCGGTAAGAAAGCCCCCAAACCCACTCAACACCCTGGGAAGAAAGCCCCCAAACACACCATGTGCACGCGTATGCTCCAGGAAAAAGCCCCCAAACCCGTGCCACAAGTATGTGACACACCAGAAGAAAGCCAGGCACCAGTGCGAAACCCCTGGAAGAAAGCCCCCAAACACGCACAACGCATATGCGACGCCCCCGGAAGAAAGCTCCCAAACCCACATGAGGCCCCTGGAAGAAAGCCCCAGACCTGCGCCACCCACATGTGACACCCCGGGAAGAAAACCGCCAAACCCGCGTCATGCACACACGAAGCCCCGGGAAGAAATCCCACAAACCCACGCCATGTACATTCGATGCCCGTGAAGAAAGCCCCAAACCCATGCCACGCCCCACGGAGAAAGCCCCCAAACCTGCGCCATGCACACTTAATGCACTGGGAAGCCCCCAAACCTGCGCCATGCACACTCAATGCATTGGGAAGCGCCCAAACCCATTCCACACACATGCGACGCCCTGGGAACAAAGCCCCCAAACCCATTCCACGTGCACCCAATGCCCCAGGAACAAAGCCTCTAAACCCACTCCTCACATGCGATGCCCCGGTAAGAACGCCCCGAAACCCATACCACACCCAGGAAGAAAGCCCCGAAACCCACACCACATGCACTCGATGCGCCGGTAAGAAAGCCCCCAAACCCACTCAACACCCTGGGAAGAAAGCCCCCAAACACACCATGTGCACGCGTATGCTCCAGGAAAAAGCCCCCAAACCCGTGCCACAAGTATGTGACACACCAGAAGAAAGCCAGGCACCAGTGCGAAACCCCTGGAAGAAAGCCCCCAAACACGCACAACGCATATGCGACGCCCCCGGAAGAAAGCTCCCAAACCCACATGAGGCCCCTGGAAGAAAGCCCCAGACCTGCGCCACCCACATGTGACACCCCGGGAAGAAAACCGCCAAACCCGCGTCATGCACACACGAAGCCCCGGGAAGAAATCCCACAAACCCACGCCATGTACATTCGATGCCCGTGAAGAAAGCCCCAAACCCATGCCACGCCCCACGGAGAAAGCCCCCAAACCTGCGCCATGCACACTTAATGCACTGGGAAGCCCCCAAACCTGCGCCATGCACACTCAATGCATTGGGAAGCGCCCAAACCCATTCCACACACATGCGACGCCCTGGGAACAAAGCCCCCAAACCCATTCCACGTGCACCCAATGCCCCAGGAACAAAGCCTCTAAACCCACTCCTCACATGCGATGCCCCGGTAAGAACGCCCCGAAACCCATACCACACCCAGGAAGAAAGCCCCGAAACCCACACCACATGCACTCGATGCGCCGGTAAGAAAGCCCCCAAACCCACTCAACACCCTGGGAAGAAAGCCCCCAAACACACCATGTGCACGCGTATGCTCCAGGAAAAAGCCCCCAAACCCGTGCCACAAGTATGTGACACACCAGAAGAAAGCCAGGCACCAGTGCGAAACCCCTGGAAGAAAGCCCCCAAACACGCACAACGCATATGCGACGCCCCCGGAAGAAAGCTCCCAAACCCACATGAGGCCCCTGGAAGAAAGCCCCAGACCTGCGCCACCCACATGTGACACCCCGGGAAGAAAACCGCCAAACCCGCGTCATGCACACACGAAGCCCCGGGAAGAAATCCCACAAACCCACGCCATGTACATTCGATGCCCGTGAAGAAAGCCCCAAACCCATGCCACGCCCCACGGAGAAAGCCCCCAAACCTGCGCCATGCACACTTAATGCACTGGGAAGCCCCCAAACCTGCGCCATGCACACTCAATGCATTGGGAAGCGCCCAAACCCATTCCACACACATGCGACGCCCTGGGAACAAAGCCCCCAAACCCATTCCACGTGCACCCAATGCCCCAGGAACAAAGCCTCTAAACCCACTCCTCACATGCGATGCCCCGGTAAGAACGCCCCGAAACCCATACCACACCCAGGAAGAAAGCCCCGAAACCCACACCACATGCACTCGATGCGCCGGTAAGAAAGCCCCCAAACCCACTCAACACCCTGGGAAGAAAGCCCCCAAACACACCATGTGCACGCGTATGCTCCAGGAAAAAGCCCCCAAACCCGTGCCACAAGTATGTGACACACCAGAAGAAAGCCAGGCACCAGTGCGAAACCCCTGGAAGAAAGCCCCCAAACACGCACAACGCATATGCGACGCCCCCGGAAGAAAGCTCCCAAACCCACATGAGGCCCCTGGAAGAAAGCCCCAGACCTGCGCCACCCACATGTGACACCCCGGGAAGAAAACCGCCAAACCCGCGTCATGCACACACGAAGCCCCGGGAAGAAATCCCACAAACCCACGCCATGTACATTCGATGCCCGTGAAGAAAGCCCCAAACCCATGCCACGCCCCACGGAGAAAGCCCCCAAACCTGCGCCATGCACACTTAATGCACTGGGAAGCCCCCAAACCTGCGCCATGCACACTCAATGCATTGGGAAGCGCCCAAACCCATTCCACACACATGCGACGCCCTGGGAACAAAGCCCCCAAACCCATTCCACGTGCACCCAATGCCCCAGGAACAAAGCCTCTAAACCCACTCCTCACATGCGATGCCCCGGTAAGAACGCCCCGAAACCCATACCACACCCAGGAAGAAAGCCCCGAAACCCACACCACATGCACTCGATGCGCCGGTAAGAAAGCCCCCAAACCCACTCAACACCCTGGGAAGAAAGCCCCCAAACACACCATGTGCACGCGTATGCTCCAGGAAAAAGCCCCCAAACCCGTGCCACAAGTATGTGACACACCAGAAGAAAGCCAGGCACCAGTGCGAAACCCCTGGAAGAAAGCCCCCAAACACGCACAACGCATATGCGACGCCCCCGGAAGAAAGCTCCCAAACCCACATGAGGCCCCTGGAAGAAAGCCCCAGACCTGCGCCACCCACATGTGACACCCCGGGAAGAAAACCGCCAAACCCGCGTCATGCACACACGAAGCCCCGGGAAGAAATCCCACAAACCCACGCCATGTACATTCGATGCCCGTGAAGAAAGCCCCAAACCCATGCCACGCCCCACGGAGAAAGCCCCCAAACCTGCGCCATGCACACTTAATGCACTGGGAAGCCCCCAAACCTGCGCCATGCACACTCAATGCATTGGGAAGCGCCCAAACCCATTCCACACACATGCGACGCCCTGGGAACAAAGCCCCCAAACCCATTCCACGTGCACCCAATGCCCCAGGAACAAAGCCTCTAAACCCACTCCTCACATGCGATGCCCCGGTAAGAACGCCCCGAAACCCATACCACACCCAGGAAGAAAGCCCCGAAACCCACACCACATGCACTCGATGCGCCGGTAAGAAAGCCCCCAAACCCACTCAACACCCTGGGAAGAAAGCCCCCAAACACACCATGTGCACGCGTATGCTCCAGGAAAAAGCCCCCAAACCCGTGCCACAAGTATGTGACACACCAGAAGAAAGCCAGGCACCAGTGCGAAACCCCTGGAAGAAAGCCCCCAAACACGCACAACGCATATGCGACGCCCCCGGAAGAAAGCTCCCAAACCCACATGAGGCCCCTGGAAGAAAGCCCCAGACCTGCGCCACCCACATGTGACACCCCGGGAAGAAAACCGCCAAACCCGCGTCATGCACACACGAAGCCCCGGGAAGAAATCCCACAAACCCACGCCATGTACATTCGATGCCCGTGAAGAAAGCCCCAAACCCATGCCACGCCCCACGGAGAAAGCCCCCAAACCTGCGCCATGCACACTTAATGCACTGGGAAGCCCCCAAACCTGCGCCATGCACACTCAATGCATTGGGAAGCGCCCAAACCCATTCCACACACATGCGACGCCCTGGGAACAAAGCCCCCAAACCCATTCCACGTGCACCCAATGCCCCAGGAACAAAGCCTCTAAACCCACTCCTCACATGCGATGCCCCGGTAAGAACGCCCCGAAACCCATACCACACCCAGGAAGAAAGCCCCGAAACCCACACCACATGCACTCGATGCGCCGGTAAGAAAGCCCCCAAACCCACTCAACACCCTGGGAAGAAAGCCCCCAAACACACCATGTGCACGCGTATGCTCCAGGAAAAAGCCCCCAAACCCGTGCCACAAGTATGTGACACACCAGAAGAAAGCCAGGCACCAGTGCGAAACCCCTGGAAGAAAGCCCCCAAACACGCACAACGCATATGCGACGCCCCCGGAAGAAAGCTCCCAAACCCACATGAGGCCCCTGGAAGAAAGCCCCAGACCTGCGCCACCCACATGTGACACCCCGGGAAGAAAACCGCCAAACCCGCGTCATGCACACACGAAGCCCCGGGAAGAAATCCCACAAACCCACGCCATGTACATTCGATGCCCGTGAAGAAAGCCCCAAACCCATGCCACGCCCCACGGAGAAAGCCCCCAAACCTGCGCCATGCACACTTAATGCACTGGGAAGCCCCCAAACCTGCGCCATGCACACTCAATGCATTGGGAAGCGCCCAAACCCATTCCACACACATGCGACGCCCTGGGAACAAAGCCCCCAAACCCATTCCACGTGCACCCAATGCCCCAGGAACAAAGCCTCTAAACCCACTCCTCACATGCGATGCCCCGGTAAGAACGCCCCGAAACCCATACCACACCCAGGAAGAAAGCCCCGAAACCCACACCACATGCACTCGATGCGCCGGTAAGAAAGCCCCCAAACCCACTCAACACCCTGGGAAGAAAGCCCCCAAACACACCATGTGCACGCGTATGCTCCAGGAAAAAGCCCCCAAACCCGTGCCACAAGTATGTGACACACCAGAAGAAAGCCAGGCACCAGTGCGAAACCCCTGGAAGAAAGCCCCCAAACACGCACAACGCATATGCGACGCCCCCGGAAGAAAGCTCCCAAACCCACATGAGGCCCCTGGAAGAAAGCCCCAGACCTGCGCCACCCACATGTGACACCCCGGGAAGAAAACCGCCAAACCCGCGTCATGCACACACGAAGCCCCGGGAAGAAATCCCACAAACCCACGCCATGTACATTCGATGCCCGTGAAGAAAGCCCCAAACCCATGCCACGCCCCACGGAGAAAGCCCCCAAACCTGCGCCATGCACACTTAATGCACTGGGAAGCCCCCAAACCTGCGCCATGCACACTCAATGCATTGGGAAGCGCCCAAACCCATTCCACACACATGCGACGCCCTGGGAACAAAGCCCCCAAACCCATTCCACGTGCACCCAATGCCCCAGGAACAAAGCCTCTAAACCCACTCCTCACATGCGATGCCCCGGTAAGAACGCCCCGAAACCCATACCACACCCAGGAAGAAAGCCCCGAAACCCACACCACATGCACTCGATGCGCCGGTAAGAAAGCCCCCAAACCCACTCAACACCCTGGGAAGAAAGCCCCCAAACACACCATGTGCACGCGTATGCTCCAGGAAAAAGCCCCCAAACCCGTGCCACAAGTATGTGACACACCAGAAGAAAGCCAGGCACCAGTGCGAAACCCCTGGAAGAAAGCCCCCAAACACGCACAACGCATATGCGACGCCCCCGGAAGAAAGCTCCCAAACCCACATGAGGCCCCTGGAAGAAAGCCCCAGACCTGCGCCACCCACATGTGACACCCCGGGAAGAAAACCGCCAAACCCGCGTCATGCACACACGAAGCCCCGGGAAGAAATCCCACAAACCCACGCCATGTACATTCGATGCCCGTGAAGAAAGCCCCAAACCCATGCCACGCCCCACGGAGAAAGCCCCCAAACCTGCGCCATGCACACTTAATGCACTGGGAAGCCCCCAAACCTGCGCCATGCACACTCAATGCATTGGGAAGCGCCCAAACCCATTCCACACACATGCGACGCCCTGGGAACAAAGCCCCCAAACCCATTCCACGTGCACCCAATGCCCCAGGAACAAAGCCTCTAAACCCACTCCTCACATGCGATGCCCCGGTAAGAACGCCCCGAAACCCATACCACACCCAGGAAGAAAGCCCCGAAACCCACACCACATGCACTCGATGCGCCGGTAAGAAAGCCCCCAAACCCACTCAACACCCTGGGAAGAAAGCCCCCAAACACACCATGTGCACGCGTATGCTCCAGGAAAAAGCCCCCAAACCCGTGCCACAAGTATGTGACACACCAGAAGAAAGCCAGGCACCAGTGCGAAACCCCTGGAAGAAAGCCCCCAAACACGCACAACGCATATGCGACGCCCCCGGAAGAAAGCTCCCAAACCCACATGAGGCCCCTGGAAGAAAGCCCCAGACCTGCGCCACCCACATGTGACACCCCGGGAAGAAAACCGCCAAACCCGCGTCATGCACACACGAAGCCCCGGGAAGAAATCCCACAAACCCACGCCATGTACATTCGATGCCCGTGAAGAAAGCCCCAAACCCATGCCACGCCCCACGGAGAAAGCCCCCAAACCTGCGCCATGCACACTTAATGCACTGGGAAGCCCCCAAACCTGCGCCATGCACACTCAATGCATTGGGAAGCGCCCAAACCCATTCCACACACATGCGACGCCCTGGGAACAAAGCCCCCAAACCCATTCCACGTGCACCCAATGCCCCAGGAACAAAGCCTCTAAACCCACTCCTCACATGCGATGCCCCGGTAAGAACGCCCCGAAACCCATACCACACCCAGGAAGAAAGCCCCGAAACCCACACCACATGCACTCGATGCGCCGGTAAGAAAGCCCCCAAACCCACTCAACACCCTGGGAAGAAAGCCCCCAAACACACCATGTGCACGCGTATGCTCCAGGAAAAAGCCCCCAAACCCGTGCCACAAGTATGTGACACACCAGAAGAAAGCCAGGCACCAGTGCGAAACCCCTGGAAGAAAGCCCCCAAACACGCACAACGCATATGCGACGCCCCCGGAAGAAAGCTCCCAAACCCACATGAGGCCCCTGGAAGAAAGCCCCAGACCTGCGCCACCCACATGTGACACCCCGGGAAGAAAACCGCCAAACCCGCGTCATGCACACACGAAGCCCCGGGAAGAAATCCCACAAACCCACGCCATGTACATTCGATGCCCGTGAAGAAAGCCCCAAACCCATGCCACGCCCCACGGAGAAAGCCCCCAAACCTGCGCCATGCACACTTAATGCACTGGGAAGCCCCCAAACCTGCGCCATGCACACTCAATGCATTGGGAAGCGCCCAAACCCATTCCACACACATGCGACGCCCTGGGAACAAAGCCCCCAAACCCATTCCACGTGCACCCAATGCCCCAGGAACAAAGCCTCTAAACCCACTCCTCACATGCGATGCCCCGGTAAGAACGCCCCGAAACCCATACCACACCCAGGAAGAAAGCCCCGAAACCCACACCACATGCACTCGATGCGCCGGTAAGAAAGCCCCCAAACCCACTCAACACCCTGGGAAGAAAGCCCCCAAACACACCATGTGCACGCGTATGCTCCAGGAAAAAGCCCCCAAACCCGTGCCACAAGTATGTGACACACCAGAAGAAAGCCAGGCACCAGTGCGAAACCCCTGGAAGAAAGCCCCCAAACACGCACAACGCATATGCGACGCCCCCGGAAGAAAGCTCCCAAACCCACATGAGGCCCCTGGAAGAAAGCCCCAGACCTGCGCCACCCACATGTGACACCCCGGGAAGAAAACCGCCAAACCCGCGTCATGCACACACGAAGCCCCGGGAAGAAATCCCACAAACCCACGCCATGTACATTCGATGCCCGTGAAGAAAGCCCCAAACCCATGCCACGCCCCACGGAGAAAGCCCCCAAACCTGCGCCATGCACACTTAATGCACTGGGAAGCCCCCAAACCTGCGCCATGCACACTCAATGCATTGGGAAGCGCCCAAACCCATTCCACACACATGCGACGCCCTGGGAACAAAGCCCCCAAACCCATTCCACGTGCACCCAATGCCCCAGGAACAAAGCCTCTAAACCCACTCCTCACATGCGATGCCCCGGTAAGAACGCCCCGAAACCCATACCACACCCAGGAAGAAAGCCCCGAAACCCACACCACATGCACTCGATGCGCCGGTAAGAAAGCCCCCAAACCCACTCAACACCCTGGGAAGAAAGCCCCCAAACACACCATGTGCACGCGTATGCTCCAGGAAAAAGCCCCCAAACCCGTGCCACAAGTATGTGACACACCAGAAGAAAGCCAGGCACCAGTGCGAAACCCCTGGAAGAAAGCCCCCAAACACGCACAACGCATATGCGACGCCCCCGGAAGAAAGCTCCCAAACCCACATGAGGCCCCTGGAAGAAAGCCCCAGACCTGCGCCACCCACATGTGACACCCCGGGAAGAAAACCGCCAAACCCGCGTCATGCACACACGAAGCCCCGGGAAGAAATCCCACAAACCCACGCCATGTACATTCGATGCCCGTGAAGAAAGCCCCAAACCCATGCCACGCCCCACGGAGAAAGCCCCCAAACCTGCGCCATGCACACTTAATGCACTGGGAAGCCCCCAAACCTGCGCCATGCACACTCAATGCATTGGGAAGCGCCCAAACCCATTCCACACACATGCGACGCCCTGGGAACAAAGCCCCCAAACCCATTCCACGTGCACCCAATGCCCCAGGAACAAAGCCTCTAAACCCACTCCTCACATGCGATGCCCCGGTAAGAACGCCCCGAAACCCATACCACACCCAGGAAGAAAGCCCCGAAACCCACACCACATGCACTCGATGCGCCGGTAAGAAAGCCCCCAAACCCACTCAACACCCTGGGAAGAAAGCCCCCAAACACACCATGTGCACGCGTATGCTCCAGGAAAAAGCCCCCAAACCCGTGCCACAAGTATGTGACACACCAGAAGAAAGCCAGGCACCAGTGCGAAACCCCTGGAAGAAAGCCCCCAAACACGCACAACGCATATGCGACGCCCCCGGAAGAAAGCTCCCAAACCCACATGAGGCCCCTGGAAGAAAGCCCCAGACCTGCGCCACCCACATGTGACACCCCGGGAAGAAAACCGCCAAACCCGCGTCATGCACACACGAAGCCCCGGGAAGAAATCCCACAAACCCACGCCATGTACATTCGATGCCCGTGAAGAAAGCCCCAAACCCATGCCACGCCCCACGGAGAAAGCCCCCAAACCTGCGCCATGCACACTTAATGCACTGGGAAGCCCCCAAACCTGCGCCATGCACACTCAATGCATTGGGAAGCGCCCAAACCCATTCCACACACATGCGACGCCCTGGGAACAAAGCCCCCAAACCCATTCCACGTGCACCCAATGCCCCAGGAACAAAGCCTCTAAACCCACTCCTCACATGCGATGCCCCGGTAAGAACGCCCCGAAACCCATACCACACCCAGGAAGAAAGCCCCGAAACCCACACCACATGCACTCGATGCGCCGGTAAGAAAGCCCCCAAACCCACTCAACACCCTGGGAAGAAAGCCCCCAAACACACCATGTGCACGCGTATGCTCCAGGAAAAAGCCCCCAAACCCGTGCCACAAGTATGTGACACACCAGAAGAAAGCCAGGCACCAGTGCGAAACCCCTGGAAGAAAGCCCCCAAACACGCACAACGCATATGCGACGCCCCCGGAAGAAAGCTCCCAAACCCACATGAGGCCCCTGGAAGAAAGCCCCAGACCTGCGCCACCCACATGTGACACCCCGGGAAGAAAACCGCCAAACCCGCGTCATGCACACACGAAGCCCCGGGAAGAAATCCCACAAACCCACGCCATGTACATTCGATGCCCGTGAAGAAAGCCCCAAACCCATGCCACGCCCCACGGAGAAAGCCCCCAAACCTGCGCCATGCACACTTAATGCACTGGGAAGCCCCCAAACCTGCGCCATGCACACTCAATGCATTGGGAAGCGCCCAAACCCATTCCACACACATGCGACGCCCTGGGAACAAAGCCCCCAAACCCATTCCACGTGCACCCAATGCCCCAGGAACAAAGCCTCTAAACCCACTCCTCACATGCGATGCCCCGGTAAGAACGCCCCGAAACCCATACCACACCCAGGAAGAAAGCCCCGAAACCCACACCACATGCACTCGATGCGCCGGTAAGAAAGCCCCCAAACCCACTCAACACCCTGGGAAGAAAGCCCCCAAACACACCATGTGCACGCGTATGCTCCAGGAAAAAGCCCCCAAACCCGTGCCACAAGTATGTGACACACCAGAAGAAAGCCAGGCACCAGTGCGAAACCCCTGGAAGAAAGCCCCCAAACACGCACAACGCATATGCGACGCCCCCGGAAGAAAGCTCCCAAACCCACATGAGGCCCCTGGAAGAAAGCCCCAGACCTGCGCCACCCACATGTGACACCCCGGGAAGAAAACCGCCAAACCCGCGTCATGCACACACGAAGCCCCGGGAAGAAATCCCACAAACCCACGCCATGTACATTCGATGCCCGTGAAGAAAGCCCCAAACCCATGCCACGCCCCACGGAGAAAGCCCCCAAACCTGCGCCATGCACACTTAATGCACTGGGAAGCCCCCAAACCTGCGCCATGCACACTCAATGCATTGGGAAGCGCCCAAACCCATTCCACACACATGCGACGCCCTGGGAACAAAGCCCCCAAACCCATTCCACGTGCACCCAATGCCCCAGGAACAAAGCCTCTAAACCCACTCCTCACATGCGATGCCCCGGTAAGAACGCCCCGAAACCCATACCACACCCAGGAAGAAAGCCCCGAAACCCACACCACATGCACTCGATGCGCCGGTAAGAAAGCCCCCAAACCCACTCAACACCCTGGGAAGAAAGCCCCCAAACACACCATGTGCACGCGTATGCTCCAGGAAAAAGCCCCCAAACCCGTGCCACAAGTATGTGACACACCAGAAGAAAGCCAGGCACCAGTGCGAAACCCCTGGAAGAAAGCCCCCAAACACGCACAACGCATATGCGACGCCCCCGGAAGAAAGCTCCCAAACCCACATGAGGCCCCTGGAAGAAAGCCCCAGACCTGCGCCACCCACATGTGACACCCCGGGAAGAAAACCGCCAAACCCGCGTCATGCACACACGAAGCCCCGGGAAGAAATCCCACAAACCCACGCCATGTACATTCGATGCCCGTGAAGAAAGCCCCAAACCCATGCCACGCCCCACGGAGAAAGCCCCCAAACCTGCGCCATGCACACTTAATGCACTGGGAAGCCCCCAAACCTGCGCCATGCACACTCAATGCATTGGGAAGCGCCCAAACCCATTCCACACACATGCGACGCCCTGGGAACAAAGCCCCCAAACCCATTCCACGTGCACCCAATGCCCCAGGAACAAAGCCTCTAAACCCACTCCTCACATGCGATGCCCCGGTAAGAACGCCCCGAAACCCATACCACACCCAGGAAGAAAGCCCCGAAACCCACACCACATGCACTCGATGCGCCGGTAAGAAAGCCCCCAAACCCACTCAACACCCTGGGAAGAAAGCCCCCAAACACACCATGTGCACGCGTATGCTCCAGGAAAAAGCCCCCAAACCCGTGCCACAAGTATGTGACACACCAGAAGAAAGCCAGGCACCAGTGCGAAACCCCTGGAAGAAAGCCCCCAAACACGCACAACGCATATGCGACGCCCCCGGAAGAAAGCTCCCAAACCCACATGAGGCCCCTGGAAGAAAGCCCCAGACCTGCGCCACCCACATGTGACACCCCGGGAAGAAAACCGCCAAACCCGCGTCATGCACACACGAAGCCCCGGGAAGAAATCCCACAAACCCACGCCATGTACATTCGATGCCCGTGAAGAAAGCCCCAAACCCATGCCACGCCCCACGGAGAAAGCCCCCAAACCTGCGCCATGCACACTTAATGCACTGGGAAGCCCCCAAACCTGCGCCATGCACACTCAATGCATTGGGAAGCGCCCAAACCCATTCCACACACATGCGACGCCCTGGGAACAAAGCCCCCAAACCCATTCCACGTGCACCCAATGCCCCAGGAACAAAGCCTCTAAACCCACTCCTCACATGCGATGCCCCGGTAAGAACGCCCCGAAACCCATACCACACCCAGGAAGAAAGCCCCGAAACCCACACCACATGCACTCGATGCGCCGGTAAGAAAGCCCCCAAACCCACTCAACACCCTGGGAAGAAAGCCCCCAAACACACCATGTGCACGCGTATGCTCCAGGAAAAAGCCCCCAAACCCGTGCCACAAGTATGTGACACACCAGAAGAAAGCCAGGCACCAGTGCGAAACCCCTGGAAGAAAGCCCCCAAACACGCACAACGCATATGCGACGCCCCCGGAAGAAAGCTCCCAAACCCACATGAGGCCCCTGGAAGAAAGCCCCAGACCTGCGCCACCCACATGTGACACCCCGGGAAGAAAACCGCCAAACCCGCGTCATGCACACACGAAGCCCCGGGAAGAAATCCCACAAACCCACGCCATGTACATTCGATGCCCGTGAAGAAAGCCCCAAACCCATGCCACGCCCCACGGAGAAAGCCCCCAAACCTGCGCCATGCACACTTAATGCACTGGGAAGCCCCCAAACCTGCGCCATGCACACTCAATGCATTGGGAAGCGCCCAAACCCATTCCACACACATGCGACGCCCTGGGAACAAAGCCCCCAAACCCATTCCACGTGCACCCAATGCCCCAGGAACAAAGCCTCTAAACCCACTCCTCACATGCGATGCCCCGGTAAGAACGCCCCGAAACCCATACCACACCCAGGAAGAAAGCCCCGAAACCCACACCACATGCACTCGATGCGCCGGTAAGAAAGCCCCCAAACCCACTCAACACCCTGGGAAGAAAGCCCCCAAACACACCATGTGCACGCGTATGCTCCAGGAAAAAGCCCCCAAACCCGTGCCACAAGTATGTGACACACCAGAAGAAAGCCAGGCACCAGTGCGAAACCCCTGGAAGAAAGCCCCCAAACACGCACAACGCATATGCGACGCCCCCGGAAGAAAGCTCCCAAACCCACATGAGGCCCCTGGAAGAAAGCCCCAGACCTGCGCCACCCACATGTGACACCCCGGGAAGAAAACCGCCAAACCCGCGTCATGCACACACGAAGCCCCGGGAAGAAATCCCACAAACCCACGCCATGTACATTCGATGCCCGTGAAGAAAGCCCCAAACCCATGCCACGCCCCACGGAGAAAGCCCCCAAACCTGCGCCATGCACACTTAATGCACTGGGAAGCCCCCAAACCTGCGCCATGCACACTCAATGCATTGGGAAGCGCCCAAACCCATTCCACACACATGCGACGCCCTGGGAACAAAGCCCCCAAACCCATTCCACGTGCACCCAATGCCCCAGGAACAAAGCCTCTAAACCCACTCCTCACATGCGATGCCCCGGTAAGAACGCCCCGAAACCCATACCACACCCAGGAAGAAAGCCCCGAAACCCACACCACATGCACTCGATGCGCCGGTAAGAAAGCCCCCAAACCCACTCAACACCCTGGGAAGAAAGCCCCCAAACACACCATGTGCACGCGTATGCTCCAGGAAAAAGCCCCCAAACCCGTGCCACAAGTATGTGACACACCAGAAGAAAGCCAGGCACCAGTGCGAAACCCCTGGAAGAAAGCCCCCAAACACGCACAACGCATATGCGACGCCCCCGGAAGAAAGCTCCCAAACCCACATGAGGCCCCTGGAAGAAAGCCCCAGACCTGCGCCACCCACATGTGACACCCCGGGAAGAAAACCGCCAAACCCGCGTCATGCACACACGAAGCCCCGGGAAGAAATCCCACAAACCCACGCCATGTACATTCGATGCCCGTGAAGAAAGCCCCAAACCCATGCCACGCCCCACGGAGAAAGCCCCCAAACCTGCGCCATGCACACTTAATGCACTGGGAAGCCCCCAAACCTGCGCCATGCACACTCAATGCATTGGGAAGCGCCCAAACCCATTCCACACACATGCGACGCCCTGGGAACAAAGCCCCCAAACCCATTCCACGTGCACCCAATGCCCCAGGAACAAAGCCTCTAAACCCACTCCTCACATGCGATGCCCCGGTAAGAACGCCCCGAAACCCATACCACACCCAGGAAGAAAGCCCCGAAACCCACACCACATGCACTCGATGCGCCGGTAAGAAAGCCCCCAAACCCACTCAACACCCTGGGAAGAAAGCCCCCAAACACACCATGTGCACGCGTATGCTCCAGGAAAAAGCCCCCAAACCCGTGCCACAAGTATGTGACACACCAGAAGAAAGCCAGGCACCAGTGCGAAACCCCTGGAAGAAAGCCCCCAAACACGCACAACGCATATGCGACGCCCCCGGAAGAAAGCTCCCAAACCCACATGAGGCCCCTGGAAGAAAGCCCCAGACCTGCGCCACCCACATGTGACACCCCGGGAAGAAAACCGCCAAACCCGCGTCATGCACACACGAAGCCCCGGGAAGAAATCCCACAAACCCACGCCATGTACATTCGATGCCCGTGAAGAAAGCCCCAAACCCATGCCACGCCCCACGGAGAAAGCCCCCAAACCTGCGCCATGCACACTTAATGCACTGGGAAGCCCCCAAACCTGCGCCATGCACACTCAATGCATTGGGAAGCGCCCAAACCCATTCCACACACATGCGACGCCCTGGGAACAAAGCCCCCAAACCCATTCCACGTGCACCCAATGCCCCAGGAACAAAGCCTCTAAACCCACTCCTCACATGCGATGCCCCGGTAAGAACGCCCCGAAACCCATACCACACCCAGGAAGAAAGCCCCGAAACCCACACCACATGCACTCGATGCGCCGGTAAGAAAGCCCCCAAACCCACTCAACACCCTGGGAAGAAAGCCCCCAAACACACCATGTGCACGCGTATGCTCCAGGAAAAAGCCCCCAAACCCGTGCCACAAGTATGTGACACACCAGAAGAAAGCCAGGCACCAGTGCGAAACCCCTGGAAGAAAGCCCCCAAACACGCACAACGCATATGCGACGCCCCCGGAAGAAAGCTCCCAAACCCACATGAGGCCCCTGGAAGAAAGCCCCAGACCTGCGCCACCCACATGTGACACCCCGGGAAGAAAACCGCCAAACCCGCGTCATGCACACACGAAGCCCCGGGAAGAAATCCCACAAACCCACGCCATGTACATTCGATGCCCGTGAAGAAAGCCCCAAACCCATGCCACGCCCCACGGAGAAAGCCCCCAAACCTGCGCCATGCACACTTAATGCACTGGGAAGCCCCCAAACCTGCGCCATGCACACTCAATGCATTGGGAAGCGCCCAAACCCATTCCACACACATGCGACGCCCTGGGAACAAAGCCCCCAAACCCATTCCACGTGCACCCAATGCCCCAGGAACAAAGCCTCTAAACCCACTCCTCACATGCGATGCCCCGGTAAGAACGCCCCGAAACCCATACCACACCCAGGAAGAAAGCCCCGAAACCCACACCACATGCACTCGATGCGCCGGTAAGAAAGCCCCCAAACCCACTCAACACCCTGGGAAGAAAGCCCCCAAACACACCATGTGCACGCGTATGCTCCAGGAAAAAGCCCCCAAACCCGTGCCACAAGTATGTGACACACCAGAAGAAAGCCAGGCACCAGTGCGAAACCCCTGGAAGAAAGCCCCCAAACACGCACAACGCATATGCGACGCCCCCGGAAGAAAGCTCCCAAACCCACATGAGGCCCCTGGAAGAAAGCCCCAGACCTGCGCCACCCACATGTGACACCCCGGGAAGAAAACCGCCAAACCCGCGTCATGCACACACGAAGCCCCGGGAAGAAATCCCACAAACCCACGCCATGTACATTCGATGCCCGTGAAGAAAGCCCCAAACCCATGCCACGCCCCACGGAGAAAGCCCCCAAACCTGCGCCATGCACACTTAATGCACTGGGAAGCCCCCAAACCTGCGCCATGCACACTCAATGCATTGGGAAGCGCCCAAACCCATTCCACACACATGCGACGCCCTGGGAACAAAGCCCCCAAACCCATTCCACGTGCACCCAATGCCCCAGGAACAAAGCCTCTAAACCCACTCCTCACATGCGATGCCCCGGTAAGAACGCCCCGAAACCCATACCACACCCAGGAAGAAAGCCCCGAAACCCACACCACATGCACTCGATGCGCCGGTAAGAAAGCCCCCAAACCCACTCAACACCCTGGGAAGAAAGCCCCCAAACACACCATGTGCACGCGTATGCTCCAGGAAAAAGCCCCCAAACCCGTGCCACAAGTATGTGACACACCAGAAGAAAGCCAGGCACCAGTGCGAAACCCCTGGAAGAAAGCCCCCAAACACGCACAACGCATATGCGACGCCCCCGGAAGAAAGCTCCCAAACCCACATGAGGCCCCTGGAAGAAAGCCCCAGACCTGCGCCACCCACATGTGACACCCCGGGAAGAAAACCGCCAAACCCGCGTCATGCACACACGAAGCCCCGGGAAGAAATCCCACAAACCCACGCCATGTACATTCGATGCCCGTGAAGAAAGCCCCAAACCCATGCCACGCCCCACGGAGAAAGCCCCCAAACCTGCGCCATGCACACTTAATGCACTGGGAAGCCCCCAAACCTGCGCCATGCACACTCAATGCATTGGGAAGCGCCCAAACCCATTCCACACACATGCGACGCCCTGGGAACAAAGCCCCCAAACCCATTCCACGTGCACCCAATGCCCCAGGAACAAAGCCTCTAAACCCACTCCTCACATGCGATGCCCCGGTAAGAACGCCCCGAAACCCATACCACACCCAGGAAGAAAGCCCCGAAACCCACACCACATGCACTCGATGCGCCGGTAAGAAAGCCCCCAAACCCACTCAACACCCTGGGAAGAAAGCCCCCAAACACACCATGTGCACGCGTATGCTCCAGGAAAAAGCCCCCAAACCCGTGCCACAAGTATGTGACACACCAGAAGAAAGCCAGGCACCAGTGCGAAACCCCTGGAAGAAAGCCCCCAAACACGCACAACGCATATGCGACGCCCCCGGAAGAAAGCTCCCAAACCCACATGAGGCCCCTGGAAGAAAGCCCCAGACCTGCGCCACCCACATGTGACACCCCGGGAAGAAAACCGCCAAACCCGCGTCATGCACACACGAAGCCCCGGGAAGAAATCCCACAAACCCACGCCATGTACATTCGATGCCCGTGAAGAAAGCCCCAAACCCATGCCACGCCCCACGGAGAAAGCCCCCAAACCTGCGCCATGCACACTTAATGCACTGGGAAGCCCCCAAACCTGCGCCATGCACACTCAATGCATTGGGAAGCGCCCAAACCCATTCCACACACATGCGACGCCCTGGGAACAAAGCCCCCAAACCCATTCCACGTGCACCCAATGCCCCAGGAACAAAGCCTCTAAACCCACTCCTCACATGCGATGCCCCGGTAAGAACGCCCCGAAACCCATACCACACCCAGGAAGAAAGCCCCGAAACCCACACCACATGCACTCGATGCGCCGGTAAGAAAGCCCCCAAACCCACTCAACACCCTGGGAAGAAAGCCCCCAAACACACCATGTGCACGCGTATGCTCCAGGAAAAAGCCCCCAAACCCGTGCCACAAGTATGTGACACACCAGAAGAAAGCCAGGCACCAGTGCGAAACCCCTGGAAGAAAGCCCCCAAACACGCACAACGCATATGCGACGCCCCCGGAAGAAAGCTCCCAAACCCACATGAGGCCCCTGGAAGAAAGCCCCAGACCTGCGCCACCCACATGTGACACCCCGGGAAGAAAACCGCCAAACCCGCGTCATGCACACACGAAGCCCCGGGAAGAAATCCCACAAACCCACGCCATGTACATTCGATGCCCGTGAAGAAAGCCCCAAACCCATGCCACGCCCCACGGAGAAAGCCCCCAAACCTGCGCCATGCACACTTAATGCACTGGGAAGCCCCCAAACCTGCGCCATGCACACTCAATGCATTGGGAAGCGCCCAAACCCATTCCACACACATGCGACGCCCTGGGAACAAAGCCCCCAAACCCATTCCACGTGCACCCAATGCCCCAGGAACAAAGCCTCTAAACCCACTCCTCACATGCGATGCCCCGGTAAGAACGCCCCGAAACCCATACCACACCCAGGAAGAAAGCCCCGAAACCCACACCACATGCACTCGATGCGCCGGTAAGAAAGCCCCCAAACCCACTCAACACCCTGGGAAGAAAGCCCCCAAACACACCATGTGCACGCGTATGCTCCAGGAAAAAGCCCCCAAACCCGTGCCACAAGTATGTGACACACCAGAAGAAAGCCAGGCACCAGTGCGAAACCCCTGGAAGAAAGCCCCCAAACACGCACAACGCATATGCGACGCCCCCGGAAGAAAGCTCCCAAACCCACATGAGGCCCCTGGAAGAAAGCCCCAGACCTGCGCCACCCACATGTGACACCCCGGGAAGAAAACCGCCAAACCCGCGTCATGCACACACGAAGCCCCGGGAAGAAATCCCACAAACCCACGCCATGTACATTCGATGCCCGTGAAGAAAGCCCCAAACCCATGCCACGCCCCACGGAGAAAGCCCCCAAACCTGCGCCATGCACACTTAATGCACTGGGAAGCCCCCAAACCTGCGCCATGCACACTCAATGCATTGGGAAGCGCCCAAACCCATTCCACACACATGCGACGCCCTGGGAACAAAGCCCCCAAACCCATTCCACGTGCACCCAATGCCCCAGGAACAAAGCCTCTAAACCCACTCCTCACATGCGATGCCCCGGTAAGAACGCCCCGAAACCCATACCACACCCAGGAAGAAAGCCCCGAAACCCACACCACATGCACTCGATGCGCCGGTAAGAAAGCCCCCAAACCCACTCAACACCCTGGGAAGAAAGCCCCCAAACACACCATGTGCACGCGTATGCTCCAGGAAAAAGCCCCCAAACCCGTGCCACAAGTATGTGACACACCAGAAGAAAGCCAGGCACCAGTGCGAAACCCCTGGAAGAAAGCCCCCAAACACGCACAACGCATATGCGACGCCCCCGGAAGAAAGCTCCCAAACCCACATGAGGCCCCTGGAAGAAAGCCCCAGACCTGCGCCACCCACATGTGACACCCCGGGAAGAAAACCGCCAAACCCGCGTCATGCACACACGAAGCCCCGGGAAGAAATCCCACAAACCCACGCCATGTACATTCGATGCCCGTGAAGAAAGCCCCAAACCCATGCCACGCCCCACGGAGAAAGCCCCCAAACCTGCGCCATGCACACTTAATGCACTGGGAAGCCCCCAAACCTGCGCCATGCACACTCAATGCATTGGGAAGCGCCCAAACCCATTCCACACACATGCGACGCCCTGGGAACAAAGCCCCCAAACCCATTCCACGTGCACCCAATGCCCCAGGAACAAAGCCTCTAAACCCACTCCTCACATGCGATGCCCCGGTAAGAACGCCCCGAAACCCATACCACACCCAGGAAGAAAGCCCCGAAACCCACACCACATGCACTCGATGCGCCGGTAAGAAAGCCCCCAAACCCACTCAACACCCTGGGAAGAAAGCCCCCAAACACACCATGTGCACGCGTATGCTCCAGGAAAAAGCCCCCAAACCCGTGCCACAAGTATGTGACACACCAGAAGAAAGCCAGGCACCAGTGCGAAACCCCTGGAAGAAAGCCCCCAAACACGCACAACGCATATGCGACGCCCCCGGAAGAAAGCTCCCAAACCCACATGAGGCCCCTGGAAGAAAGCCCCAGACCTGCGCCACCCACATGTGACACCCCGGGAAGAAAACCGCCAAACCCGCGTCATGCACACACGAAGCCCCGGGAAGAAATCCCACAAACCCACGCCATGTACATTCGATGCCCGTGAAGAAAGCCCCAAACCCATGCCACGCCCCACGGAGAAAGCCCCCAAACCTGCGCCATGCACACTTAATGCACTGGGAAGCCCCCAAACCTGCGCCATGCACACTCAATGCATTGGGAAGCGCCCAAACCCATTCCACACACATGCGACGCCCTGGGAACAAAGCCCCCAAACCCATTCCACGTGCACCCAATGCCCCAGGAACAAAGCCTCTAAACCCACTCCTCACATGCGATGCCCCGGTAAGAACGCCCCGAAACCCATACCACACCCAGGAAGAAAGCCCCGAAACCCACACCACATGCACTCGATGCGCCGGTAAGAAAGCCCCCAAACCCACTCAACACCCTGGGAAGAAAGCCCCCAAACACACCATGTGCACGCGTATGCTCCAGGAAAAAGCCCCCAAACCCGTGCCACAAGTATGTGACACACCAGAAGAAAGCCAGGCACCAGTGCGAAACCCCTGGAAGAAAGCCCCCAAACACGCACAACGCATATGCGACGCCCCCGGAAGAAAGCTCCCAAACCCACATGAGGCCCCTGGAAGAAAGCCCCAGACCTGCGCCACCCACATGTGACACCCCGGGAAGAAAACCGCCAAACCCGCGTCATGCACACACGAAGCCCCGGGAAGAAATCCCACAAACCCACGCCATGTACATTCGATGCCCGTGAAGAAAGCCCCAAACCCATGCCACGCCCCACGGAGAAAGCCCCCAAACCTGCGCCATGCACACTTAATGCACTGGGAAGCCCCCAAACCTGCGCCATGCACACTCAATGCATTGGGAAGCGCCCAAACCCATTCCACACACATGCGACGCCCTGGGAACAAAGCCCCCAAACCCATTCCACGTGCACCCAATGCCCCAGGAACAAAGCCTCTAAACCCACTCCTCACATGCGATGCCCCGGTAAGAACGCCCCGAAACCCATACCACACCCAGGAAGAAAGCCCCGAAACCCACACCACATGCACTCGATGCGCCGGTAAGAAAGCCCCCAAACCCACTCAACACCCTGGGAAGAAAGCCCCCAAACACACCATGTGCACGCGTATGCTCCAGGAAAAAGCCCCCAAACCCGTGCCACAAGTATGTGACACACCAGAAGAAAGCCAGGCACCAGTGCGAAACCCCTGGAAGAAAGCCCCCAAACACGCACAACGCATATGCGACGCCCCCGGAAGAAAGCTCCCAAACCCACATGAGGCCCCTGGAAGAAAGCCCCAGACCTGCGCCACCCACATGTGACACCCCGGGAAGAAAACCGCCAAACCCGCGTCATGCACACACGAAGCCCCGGGAAGAAATCCCACAAACCCACGCCATGTACATTCGATGCCCGTGAAGAAAGCCCCAAACCCATGCCACGCCCCACGGAGAAAGCCCCCAAACCTGCGCCATGCACACTTAATGCACTGGGAAGCCCCCAAACCTGCGCCATGCACACTCAATGCATTGGGAAGCGCCCAAACCCATTCCACACACATGCGACGCCCTGGGAACAAAGCCCCCAAACCCATTCCACGTGCACCCAATGCCCCAGGAACAAAGCCTCTAAACCCACTCCTCACATGCGATGCCCCGGTAAGAACGCCCCGAAACCCATACCACACCCAGGAAGAAAGCCCCGAAACCCACACCACATGCACTCGATGCGCCGGTAAGAAAGCCCCCAAACCCACTCAACACCCTGGGAAGAAAGCCCCCAAACACACCATGTGCACGCGTATGCTCCAGGAAAAAGCCCCCAAACCCGTGCCACAAGTATGTGACACACCAGAAGAAAGCCAGGCACCAGTGCGAAACCCCTGGAAGAAAGCCCCCAAACACGCACAACGCATATGCGACGCCCCCGGAAGAAAGCTCCCAAACCCACATGAGGCCCCTGGAAGAAAGCCCCAGACCTGCGCCACCCACATGTGACACCCCGGGAAGAAAACCGCCAAACCCGCGTCATGCACACACGAAGCCCCGGGAAGAAATCCCACAAACCCACGCCATGTACATTCGATGCCCGTGAAGAAAGCCCCAAACCCATGCCACGCCCCACGGAGAAAGCCCCCAAACCTGCGCCATGCACACTTAATGCACTGGGAAGCCCCCAAACCTGCGCCATGCACACTCAATGCATTGGGAAGCGCCCAAACCCATTCCACACACATGCGACGCCCTGGGAACAAAGCCCCCAAACCCATTCCACGTGCACCCAATGCCCCAGGAACAAAGCCTCTAAACCCACTCCTCACATGCGATGCCCCGGTAAGAACGCCCCGAAACCCATACCACACCCAGGAAGAAAGCCCCGAAACCCACACCACATGCACTCGATGCGCCGGTAAGAAAGCCCCCAAACCCACTCAACACCCTGGGAAGAAAGCCCCCAAACACACCATGTGCACGCGTATGCTCCAGGAAAAAGCCCCCAAACCCGTGCCACAAGTATGTGACACACCAGAAGAAAGCCAGGCACCAGTGCGAAACCCCTGGAAGAAAGCCCCCAAACACGCACAACGCATATGCGACGCCCCCGGAAGAAAGCTCCCAAACCCACATGAGGCCCCTGGAAGAAAGCCCCAGACCTGCGCCACCCACATGTGACACCCCGGGAAGAAAACCGCCAAACCCGCGTCATGCACACACGAAGCCCCGGGAAGAAATCCCACAAACCCACGCCATGTACATTCGATGCCCGTGAAGAAAGCCCCAAACCCATGCCACGCCCCACGGAGAAAGCCCCCAAACCTGCGCCATGCACACTTAATGCACTGGGAAGCCCCCAAACCTGCGCCATGCACACTCAATGCATTGGGAAGCGCCCAAACCCATTCCACACACATGCGACGCCCTGGGAACAAAGCCCCCAAACCCATTCCACGTGCACCCAATGCCCCAGGAACAAAGCCTCTAAACCCACTCCTCACATGCGATGCCCCGGTAAGAACGCCCCGAAACCCATACCACACCCAGGAAGAAAGCCCCGAAACCCACACCACATGCACTCGATGCGCCGGTAAGAAAGCCCCCAAACCCACTCAACACCCTGGGAAGAAAGCCCCCAAACACACCATGTGCACGCGTATGCTCCAGGAAAAAGCCCCCAAACCCGTGCCACAAGTATGTGACACACCAGAAGAAAGCCAGGCACCAGTGCGAAACCCCTGGAAGAAAGCCCCCAAACACGCACAACGCATATGCGACGCCCCCGGAAGAAAGCTCCCAAACCCACATGAGGCCCCTGGAAGAAAGCCCCAGACCTGCGCCACCCACATGTGACACCCCGGGAAGAAAACCGCCAAACCCGCGTCATGCACACACGAAGCCCCGGGAAGAAATCCCACAAACCCACGCCATGTACATTCGATGCCCGTGAAGAAAGCCCCAAACCCATGCCACGCCCCACGGAGAAAGCCCCCAAACCTGCGCCATGCACACTTAATGCACTGGGAAGCCCCCAAACCTGCGCCATGCACACTCAATGCATTGGGAAGCGCCCAAACCCATTCCACACACATGCGACGCCCTGGGAACAAAGCCCCCAAACCCATTCCACGTGCACCCAATGCCCCAGGAACAAAGCCTCTAAACCCACTCCTCACATGCGATGCCCCGGTAAGAACGCCCCGAAACCCATACCACACCCAGGAAGAAAGCCCCGAAACCCACACCACATGCACTCGATGCGCCGGTAAGAAAGCCCCCAAACCCACTCAACACCCTGGGAAGAAAGCCCCCAAACACACCATGTGCACGCGTATGCTCCAGGAAAAAGCCCCCAAACCCGTGCCACAAGTATGTGACACACCAGAAGAAAGCCAGGCACCAGTGCGAAACCCCTGGAAGAAAGCCCCCAAACACGCACAACGCATATGCGACGCCCCCGGAAGAAAGCTCCCAAACCCACATGAGGCCCCTGGAAGAAAGCCCCAGACCTGCGCCACCCACATGTGACACCCCGGGAAGAAAACCGCCAAACCCGCGTCATGCACACACGAAGCCCCGGGAAGAAATCCCACAAACCCACGCCATGTACATTCGATGCCCGTGAAGAAAGCCCCAAACCCATGCCACGCCCCACGGAGAAAGCCCCCAAACCTGCGCCATGCACACTTAATGCACTGGGAAGCCCCCAAACCTGCGCCATGCACACTCAATGCATTGGGAAGCGCCCAAACCCATTCCACACACATGCGACGCCCTGGGAACAAAGCCCCCAAACCCATTCCACGTGCACCCAATGCCCCAGGAACAAAGCCTCTAAACCCACTCCTCACATGCGATGCCCCGGTAAGAACGCCCCGAAACCCATACCACACCCAGGAAGAAAGCCCCGAAACCCACACCACATGCACTCGATGCGCCGGTAAGAAAGCCCCCAAACCCACTCAACACCCTGGGAAGAAAGCCCCCAAACACACCATGTGCACGCGTATGCTCCAGGAAAAAGCCCCCAAACCCGTGCCACAAGTATGTGACACACCAGAAGAAAGCCAGGCACCAGTGCGAAACCCCTGGAAGAAAGCCCCCAAACACGCACAACGCATATGCGACGCCCCCGGAAGAAAGCTCCCAAACCCACATGAGGCCCCTGGAAGAAAGCCCCAGACCTGCGCCACCCACATGTGACACCCCGGGAAGAAAACCGCCAAACCCGCGTCATGCACACACGAAGCCCCGGGAAGAAATCCCACAAACCCACGCCATGTACATTCGATGCCCGTGAAGAAAGCCCCAAACCCATGCCACGCCCCACGGAGAAAGCCCCCAAACCTGCGCCATGCACACTTAATGCACTGGGAAGCCCCCAAACCTGCGCCATGCACACTCAATGCATTGGGAAGCGCCCAAACCCATTCCACACACATGCGACGCCCTGGGAACAAAGCCCCCAAACCCATTCCACGTGCACCCAATGCCCCAGGAACAAAGCCTCTAAACCCACTCCTCACATGCGATGCCCCGGTAAGAACGCCCCGAAACCCATACCACACCCAGGAAGAAAGCCCCGAAACCCACACCACATGCACTCGATGCGCCGGTAAGAAAGCCCCCAAACCCACTCAACACCCTGGGAAGAAAGCCCCCAAACACACCATGTGCACGCGTATGCTCCAGGAAAAAGCCCCCAAACCCGTGCCACAAGTATGTGACACACCAGAAGAAAGCCAGGCACCAGTGCGAAACCCCTGGAAGAAAGCCCCCAAACACGCACAACGCATATGCGACGCCCCCGGAAGAAAGCTCCCAAACCCACATGAGGCCCCTGGAAGAAAGCCCCAGACCTGCGCCACCCACATGTGACACCCCGGGAAGAAAACCGCCAAACCCGCGTCATGCACACACGAAGCCCCGGGAAGAAATCCCACAAACCCACGCCATGTACATTCGATGCCCGTGAAGAAAGCCCCAAACCCATGCCACGCCCCACGGAGAAAGCCCCCAAACCTGCGCCATGCACACTTAATGCACTGGGAAGCCCCCAAACCTGCGCCATGCACACTCAATGCATTGGGAAGCGCCCAAACCCATTCCACACACATGCGACGCCCTGGGAACAAAGCCCCCAAACCCATTCCACGTGCACCCAATGCCCCAGGAACAAAGCCTCTAAACCCACTCCTCACATGCGATGCCCCGGTAAGAACGCCCCGAAACCCATACCACACCCAGGAAGAAAGCCCCGAAACCCACACCACATGCACTCGATGCGCCGGTAAGAAAGCCCCCAAACCCACTCAACACCCTGGGAAGAAAGCCCCCAAACACACCATGTGCACGCGTATGCTCCAGGAAAAAGCCCCCAAACCCGTGCCACAAGTATGTGACACACCAGAAGAAAGCCAGGCACCAGTGCGAAACCCCTGGAAGAAAGCCCCCAAACACGCACAACGCATATGCGACGCCCCCGGAAGAAAGCTCCCAAACCCACATGAGGCCCCTGGAAGAAAGCCCCAGACCTGCGCCACCCACATGTGACACCCCGGGAAGAAAACCGCCAAACCCGCGTCATGCACACACGAAGCCCCGGGAAGAAATCCCACAAACCCACGCCATGTACATTCGATGCCCGTGAAGAAAGCCCCAAACCCATGCCACGCCCCACGGAGAAAGCCCCCAAACCTGCGCCATGCACACTTAATGCACTGGGAAGCCCCCAAACCTGCGCCATGCACACTCAATGCATTGGGAAGCGCCCAAACCCATTCCACACACATGCGACGCCCTGGGAACAAAGCCCCCAAACCCATTCCACGTGCACCCAATGCCCCAGGAACAAAGCCTCTAAACCCACTCCTCACATGCGATGCCCCGGTAAGAACGCCCCGAAACCCATACCACACCCAGGAAGAAAGCCCCGAAACCCACACCACATGCACTCGATGCGCCGGTAAGAAAGCCCCCAAACCCACTCAACACCCTGGGAAGAAAGCCCCCAAACACACCATGTGCACGCGTATGCTCCAGGAAAAAGCCCCCAAACCCGTGCCACAAGTATGTGACACACCAGAAGAAAGCCAGGCACCAGTGCGAAACCCCTGGAAGAAAGCCCCCAAACACGCACAACGCATATGCGACGCCCCCGGAAGAAAGCTCCCAAACCCACATGAGGCCCCTGGAAGAAAGCCCCAGACCTGCGCCACCCACATGTGACACCCCGGGAAGAAAACCGCCAAACCCGCGTCATGCACACACGAAGCCCCGGGAAGAAATCCCACAAACCCACGCCATGTACATTCGATGCCCGTGAAGAAAGCCCCAAACCCATGCCACGCCCCACGGAGAAAGCCCCCAAACCTGCGCCATGCACACTTAATGCACTGGGAAGCCCCCAAACCTGCGCCATGCACACTCAATGCATTGGGAAGCGCCCAAACCCATTCCACACACATGCGACGCCCTGGGAACAAAGCCCCCAAACCCATTCCACGTGCACCCAATGCCCCAGGAACAAAGCCTCTAAACCCACTCCTCACATGCGATGCCCCGGTAAGAACGCCCCGAAACCCATACCACACCCAGGAAGAAAGCCCCGAAACCCACACCACATGCACTCGATGCGCCGGTAAGAAAGCCCCCAAACCCACTCAACACCCTGGGAAGAAAGCCCCCAAACACACCATGTGCACGCGTATGCTCCAGGAAAAAGCCCCCAAACCCGTGCCACAAGTATTTGACACACCAGAAGAAAGCCAGGCACCAGTGCGAAACCCCTGGAAGAAAGCCCCCAAACACGCACCACGCATATGCGACGCCCCCGGAAGAAAGCTCCCAAACCCACATGAGGCCCCTGGAAGAAAGCCCCAGACCTGCGCCACCCACATGTGACACCCCGGGAAGAAAACCGCCAAACCCGCGTCATGCACACACGAAGCCCCGGGAAGAAATCCCACAAACCCACGCCATGTACATTCGATGCCCGTGAAGAAAGCCCCAAACGCATGCCACGCCCCACGGAGAAAGCCCCCAAACCTGCGCCATGCACACTTAATGCACTGGGAAGCCCCCAAACCTGCGCCATGCACACTCAATGCATTGGGAAGCGCCCAAACCCATTCCACACACATGCGACGCCCTGGGAACAAAGCCCCCAAACCCATTCCACGTGCACCCAATGCCCCAGGAACAAAGCCTCTAAACCCACTCCTCACATGCGATGCCCCGGTAAGAACGCCCCGAAACCCATACCACACCCAGGAAGAAAGCCCCGAAACCCACACCACATGCACTCGATGCGCCGGTAAGAAAGCCCCCAAACCCACTCAACACCCTGGGAAGAAAGCCCCCAAACACACCATGTGCACGCGTATGCTCCAGGAAAAAGCCCCCAAACCCGTGCCACAAGTATGTGACACACCAGAAGAAAGCCAGGCACCAGTGCGAAACCCCTGGAAGAAAGCCCCCAAACACGCACCACGCATATGCGACGCCCCCGGAAGAAAGCTCCCAAACCCACATGAGGCCCCTGGAAGAAAGCCCCAGACCTGCGCCACCCACATGTGACACCCCGGGAAGAAAACCGCCAAACCCGCGTCATGCACACACGAAGCCCTGGGAAGAAATCCCACAAACCCACGCCATGTACATTCGATGCCCGTGAAGAAAGCCCCAAACCCATGCCACGCCCCACGGAGAAAGCCCCCAAACCTGCGCCATGCACACTTAATGCACTGGGAAGCCCCCAAACCTGCGCCATGCACACTCAATGCATTGGGAAGCGCCCAAACCCATTCCACACACATGCGACGCCCTGGGAACAAAGCCCCCAAACCCATTCCACGTGCACCCAATGCCCCAGGAACAAAGCCTCTAAACCCACTCCTCACATGCGATGCCCCGGTAAGAACGCCCCGAAACCCATACCACACCCAGGAAGAAAGCCCCGAAACCCACACCACATGCACTCGATGCGCCGGTAAGAAAGCCCCCAAACCCACTCAACACCCTGGGAAGAAAGCCCCCAAACACACCATGTGCACGCGTATGCTCCAGGAAAAAGCCCCCAAACCCGTGCCACAAATATGTGACACACCAGAAGAAAGCCAGGCACCAGTGCGAAACCCCTGGAAGAAAGCCCCCAAACACGCACAACACATATGCGACGCCCCCGGAAGAAAGCTCCCAAACCCACATGAGGCCCCTGGAAGAAAGCCCCAGACCTGCGCCACCCACATGTGACACCCCGGGAAGAAAACCGCCAAACCCGCGTCATGCACACACGAAGCCCCGGGAAGAAATCCCACAAACCCACGCCATGTACATTCGATGCCCGTGAAGAAAGTCCCAAACCCATGCCACGCCCCATGGAGAAAGCCCCCAAACCTGCGCCATGCACACTTAATGCACTGGGAAGCCCCCAAACCTGCGCCATGCACACTCAATGCATTGGGAAGCGCCCAAACCCATTCCACACACATGCGACGCCCTGGGAACAAAGCCCCCAAACCCATTCCACGTGCACCCAATGCCCCAGGAACAAAGCCTCTAAACCCACTCCTCACATGCGATGCCCCGGTAAGAACGCCCCGAAACCCATACCACACCCAGGAAGAAAGCCCCGAAACCCACACCACATGCACTCGATGCGCCGGTAAGAAAGCCCCCAAACCCACTCAACACCCTGGGAAGAAAGCCCCCAAACACACCATGTGCCCGCGGATGCACGTCTCAGCCAGGCGTCGGGAAAAACCCCCCAAACCAGCGGACGCGCGTCAGAGCCAGGCACCGTTAAAAAACCCCCAAACCCACAGATGCGCGTCAGAAACAGGCACCGTGAAAAAACCCCAAACCCGCGGACACAAGTCCGAGCCAGTCGCTGGGAAAAAACCCCCAAACCCGCAGACGCGATTCAGAGCCAGGCGCCGGAGAAAACCCCCCAATCCCACCGATGTGTCACAGCCAGACGCCAGGAAAAACCCCCAAACCTGCGGACGTGAATCAGAGCCAGGCTTCCAATATCGACTTACAAAATTTTCAGCTATCAGTCAGCTGAAAAAAAAATCTACAAAAATACATTTTAACTCACGTAAATACAGTAACTAGAAGCTCGATGAACAAGAATGCAAAAAAAAAATTCTATTCACACAAGTATAAACTCGAACTACAAAAATTTCACTTTTCAAAAATAAATATCGAACTCTAAAGTTTTAACAAGAAATTAAACATCGCTAACTATATAATTCACAATAAGGCTTCTTCTTCGTCTTCATCTATTCCAGAAAAAAAATTTTTATAACTCAATCAAGTGCCAAGTGAAAGAAAAATATACTTAAATTTCATTGTTGGCACTCCATAGCGATAAATCATCTAGTCCGTTTCCGATAACATCCTTCCGTCGTCGTTGGGTGGCTTCACGTAATATTGTTACTGAAGATCTCGTTCAAGTCAAGTCGTCGCTGTAGATCTCTCTCGTGACGTGACGTCATCTTCCCGATGTTCGCTGCTTCGCTGCCGGTTGTCGCTCTGCAGACTCTGGTCGTTTCGTCGGCTTTTCGTTGCTCGGTACGGATTTTTGAAGAACCTTTTCTCGTACTTTCTAGGCTTATTGGTGTCCGCCTCCAAATGACGCTTTAATAGTTGAGGACCTCCAGATTTGTCAGGAATACTTGCGGTCGGCACAACTTCTTGGTTGGTTTTTTCTTCACTTAAATCAGACTCAAAATTATTTTCATTGTTATTACTTTCTTTTAAAACTTCTACTTTAAAAACCTTTTCAAAAACGGCTTTCTCATACGGTTGTTCTACTTCACAAACTTCGTTATTTAAACACTCATTATTTGCACTAACGGGACATTTTATAGGTGCTTCTGAAATAATCTGTTCTGGACCACAAGGTAAGTCAAAAAGTCCACGGGACCGCGGCTGCACTGTCAATTGACATTCGTCATTACTACCATCGAAAACTTGTTCCTTAGCAAACGGAAGATCGACTTCTGTATCGTTTCGATCTCTTACTTTAGTTACTTCGTGGCAATCAGTAACAAAAGGTAAAGCCATAGTGGCAAGGCATAACTCATGAGAGGGCTTTTGTTGAGGAACTTTGGCCTCTCGCTTCAAAGATCCCAATGAAAGTTTCCCGAATTTTCATTCCTTTTATAGCAATAATTCTCAGTATGTTCCAGTCGGCCACAAAAATTACAAGTGAAAGACTGAGGTTGTTTAACCAAAGTTTTAGGTCTAGTGTTATGGTTCGAAACTTGACGTGGCAAAAAGTCTCTACTTCGTTCATATTCTATAGTTCTAGCGCGTTCAGCGCAAATTGTCGGGACCGTGTAACTTCCGGTCGTGCAGGAGTCATTCTAAGCGACTCAACCTGATATCGCTGCTTTGGCGGGAATGGCATCCATTGTTGGTTATGTGTATTTGCTGCAGATTCTCTTCTTACATTGTATTGCCGAGCCCATTTGACTAACTCGCAAACGGAATTCACATTTCGTATTTCTAGGAACTCCCTGATGGGCAAAAGCAATTGAGACAAAATGCAATTTACAATATCAATTTCAACGGCATCAGCATCCTACAGCTGGTATAACTCTACTGTACCCCATATAAATTTTTCTATGTCATCTCTTTCCCTTTGTCTTCGTGAAAACAACTCTGTAGCTAGTTCTGTAAAATCATTATAAGCCGGATATATGTCCATGATTTCGTTTTTAAATTCTTCCCAAAGTTCTATGCCATGACGACATCCTACGTTATTCCACCATTGCTTAGCACATCCAATTAGGCAAGATACTCCTAAAACAACTTTTTTGTTGCTTGGCACTTCATGTAAACGGAAGTGCTCCTCCATGGACTTGACAAATGTCCATGATGACGGACGTTTCGAAACGTCGAACCTTATCTCAGGTAAAGGCCAATTAACATAAGGACTATAGTTAATGGATGGGTTGGCAAACCGTCGTTGTGGCGGTTGAAAATACTCTGTTCTATCGTTTGCTTCTGGCGGAACAGAAAATGGAACCTTACATTCAAAGTTTCTTCGTTGGTGAACTGACGTAGCATTGTCAGCAAATTTAGGGGTTGTTGTCGTTCCCCTTTTCTCCCGATTATCATCAAGCAGATTCATTAGCACTTCTGCTTCCATCATTACATCTTGCAATCTACCCTTTACTCTTTCTATGTCGGGAGTCATTATGGCGGAATCGGCCATATTGTTAGCAGACATGTTTAGCGGTCTGCCAAAATTTTGAATTTTGGAAATTTTGAAAACCTTTTTTTATCTTGAGCAGCGCTCAAAGGTACTGCTATACAACAATACTAAAGCTATAACTAAGCTTTACAAAAATATAAATTTGCTTATAAAAAAAATTTTCTTATCGTCCTACGTACTTGTGTGTCCGGACACTTCTAATCATTACATACGACAATTATCTTAAATATTCAGCAATATCTACGCTGAAACTTCAGTACCTTTGAATAATACACAAAAATGTTAAGCTACTTGCTCAACAAAAATTTTCGGCTTAAGCTGCCGTTAAATCTACAACTAGTACATACAACTATTGAGCTCAAAAAATTACTATCTTTGACAATCATACAAAATTTATCCACAAATATATATACTCTCTTTAAATACTGGCGCGTCCCTGTTCGCTGCGCCACTTCTTTTTTCTACTCTGTAACGCTCCAAACAAATGCAAAATACTTTAAGTTTTATGCTCCGGACAGCTTAGACAGGCGCCAGGCAATAATTAACAAATTGCCAAAAGTAGAATAAGTTGATTTAGGGTTCAAACACCAGCGAGCGTTCATAAGTAAGAATCAAAAATGATTGTCAACTAATAAGAATTAATGTAAAAAAGATCCTTAATTAGCGTTGCTCAAGATAAAAAACTACAGACTCAAAAGTTTTATAACAAAACAAAAATAGATTTATTTCCAAAATAATTAACTCACCAAGACATCAACGAAGCAACATAACTCTTGTGCTACACGCACGGTGCTCGTGCACTCACTTGTGCTTAGCTCCCCTTACTACATCTCTCTAGTGCTCTACTGCTCTCTCTCAGTCTCTAAGTGACTCGCAGGTCACTGTTTTTGACAATGGGCCAGCGCATGCCGGGAAAGACATTTGCATACAATGACGAACGACGCAAGCTATGACGCAAGAGGAGGCGTGTCCTTGGCACGCGCTTTAACGGTTACGGTCGGAAGTTCGGAGTTGCGCGTACGCAACTCCTAGAAACTTGAAAACGAGTGCTGTGATGCCGAAAAGGAAATAAAAAAATCCCCAAAATGATAAATATAACGTAAATTAAACAAAACTGGTTAAGGTAAAGCAAAAGTGAACGGTGGGGCATCACAAAAAGAGACGCTAAGTTTCTATGAACTAGGTAAACAAATGATTTCCATTAAAATTTATTCTCAGGGGCATTTTCTGCCAAGAGATAAAAGACAAGTATCTCTGAAATAGTTGAAGAGGAATTTGCATAAATGTTCACCATAACAATCAGTACCTTATACAGAAGAAAGAGAAGCCACATGAGAATGAAATATTTAAAAATCTAAATTTGCATTATTTCTTCAGTGAAACGTGTGCTTTAATAAGATGTATCAAGCACAAAAGACAAGCCATATGTTTGAAATATGTAACAAGAGATTATCAAAACAGAGCAGACTTAATTCTTAGTGTCTGATACAGATGAAACAGAAGCATCCTTTGTGGGAAATGAATGACTTTCCATGAAATAGGTAAATTATAGTTGATTGCGTATTGAAATTTACCTGTGAATGATGAGAAAAATCGACTCTTCTGATTGAGATTTCCGATGTCTGCTTTCAGTTTAGCAACGATGCCAAAATATTTTGGTAAATTTTAAATGCAATAATTTAAGAAAAATAAAGAAATGATTGACTGATGATCTTATTTTTATAACGCAGCGAAAAAATAAATAATTGGCATATAAATTGACAGGTTCCTGTCATACCTCTGTGGCAAGCAGCTGCTTGAGGGGTATTTATTTTTTGATAAAGACATTGTTCCTGAAGGTAGCCTGATTTTTTTTTAATTAATATTTGATTTTTTTTTATTAAAGTTTTCTGCATGATTGTGCTTAATAGAAATAATCTGATTGACGAACAACTGCGTGATCAGCAGTGTGGATTCAAAAGTGGTAGAGGATATGTAGATAAAATTTTATTAGTTAGTAAGTTTCCTGAGAAATGTTTAGAGTTTTTGAAACCTTTGGTTACTAGCTTTTCAGATTTGAAAAATGCTTTTGAGTCTGGTGATAGTCATGATTTGTGATTAATCGTGAGGAAGTATTCCATAACACACAAGTGATTAACATAGTGAAAGTTCTCTGCGAAACCACTGAGTAATGTTTGAGATTTGCTGACACTTTTGGTAGAAAATAATTCCTATATCCCTAAATGGCTCCTTCCAAGATTAACGCATTCCGCCCTCTCTGGTTCAAGTACACAAGGAGTTTTTCTGGGTGGTACTATGGTTAGGGCGCTTGGTTGCGGATCAAAGTGACCTAGGTTTGGCCCCAAGGTAAGACATGGATGTCTTTGTTTTCTTTCTTTTGAGGGCTGGCCTTCCTCGTAGGTCTTCTCTATGGCTTATTAAAAGATTCCCATCACACCTTTCTTTGTAATCATCTGCTTGAAAGTTATTTCATTATTTCTTTAATAGACTTTCTAATCCTTACTGATGAACTTTCCTTTTACCCCAATGAGTGGACGGAGTGGCTCAGTCATTAGTGCACCAGATTTAATCTGCAGTTCCAAGGTTAGAGTGCCAGCTGGGTCAACATTGAGATACTTTTCTGCAGGTAGTTTTCAATATGGTTAATTCAATAGATTAGCTGCTTTCTTGATGGTGTTTCGAGACTGTCAGTGGTGGTAGCTTTTACCCTGCTAGTCAAGGACATACGCAGATGATGCGAGTCCAGTTGTCATTTATTTTTCATGTTAAACCCCATTGTCATAAAAACAGCATCTAGCGACTGTCTTAAAATCTGCAAAGCTCTTTTATTGCAGCTCTTCAAAGGCTTTGGTCTCATGACCAGCAACACGCCATGGGCCATCTGATCAGCTTTGTTTATATGAGTAAATCTCAACTTTCATCCTCATTTCATATATATACATAAGTCCGAGCTGGGACATTGTTTTAGACTTATCTCCCCAAAAGCCCCCGCCCTGCCCACGGTCAGTATGTGACACCTTTGAGCTTGAATAGGACGCCCTTGGTCGGATGGACGTTAAGCCATGGTCCCGTATGCTGGAGAGCTATACACTCTGCATGTTAAAGAACACGCTAGATGGTTTTGACGGGAGCCTACCATCTGTCTCCCAACAGCTGTTCCAGTGTGGCCCCTCCCACAACCTTCTCTGAGCTTTCGGGATCCTTGTGGCTTAGCCATTTAGCCCATGGTGGGCAGAAAAGTGCCACTCAGAGGTAAAACAACCCAACCTTTATATATTTTTAGCAGTTCTGGATGTATTACTACTTACCATTAGTAATATTTTTTTATATATCTACAGCACTTTTTAGTTACAAAGTTTGGAAAACGATTATACTGTAAGCTGTTTGCATATAGACAAAGAATCCTTAGGTGCAGAGCATCTCAGTTTGTACGCCATAGTACAAGGTCTGTGAGGATGGTGGAACTCAGCAGAAAAATGATACTAACGTCCACGCCTTATCTAGAGCTTGAACCCAGGTTCCTTAGATCAGTAGTAAAGCTCACTAACCACTTGGTCATGGGACGGCTGTTTTGGAATGGTCTACTGATTTAAAGATTATATTAGCCTCTTAAGAGAGAACTGAAAATTCGTTTCTTGGCAATCAATTTCGAATTTTTTTGGTTTTTCGTTAGGGAAATTTCTTTTCCATCAAGGCTCGAGTAATATCGAAAATTGTCGCTCCCACCAGAACCAGATTTAGAGATCAACTTAGTCTTTGCAGAGTCTGCTTCCGGAGATATCCTATGGCACAGATTCTAATCCATTGCACTGCAGCAAAACCTGACAATTTTTTTTTACAAATTTCTGAAAATGATTCAAGGTATATACCGAATGCTCCGGAACTTTGGTGAAACGAGTAAGCTTTCAAAAATGGTTCAAAGTTAATAACATTATTATATACACTGCTCACAAAAATTAGGGAATACTTCGAAATGAATATGAAGCGATGAAATATCCCATAATTTTTGTGAGCAGTAAATATGAATTACATTACAATACACTGGAACTTTAACGTTATTCTTGGGTGTTTTATGGAATGAAAATTTTCAAAATTTATTTTATACTTTCCAAATTAAATGAAGAAATCAAGCGTACATAAAAATGTCGAGAAGTAAACAATCACCTGGATAAAATGAAGGAAACAGCCGAAAACCTTACTTCCGCTACACGAACACCTTTCGTTTGGTATGTTCCGCCTCGTAATAATGTAGCAGATTAAGAAAGCAGTATGTTACGCCGAGCCATTTTCCGAAATGACTCATTGCAACGAAGTTACAGCGTTCACTAAACGGAGCCATTGAAACGGAACATATTAAATAGTATAGGAAGCTCCAGGATTTGAAATTTCCAAACAAGTTATATTTTGTTTGATACGAACGTATATTAGGATGGATTAATTTGATGGTGTATTATGGAACTAGAGTGTATATGACCCTGTAACGATCCTTCAACTAGATGATATGATGACATAGAAGGTAAGTTTTGATCAACATTAATCTCTTATTTGAAATACAAAATCTTTGAAATCTGTAGCCATTACTTGTGCTGCCATCTATTGACAGCATAATGAACTGATTTGACACTGACTACGAGAATTGTGTTAGCGATCAGTTTAGCATTGAATTTTCTGCCCAAAACTAGAACTGAAACCCATTCAATTAAGTATTTCATCATTTAGTGAGCAAGGATTAGCGAAACGCGCGATAAGATTAAAAATAAAATTCTCAAAAAGCCGCCATAAATATAAATATAAGCACGTAAAGAATTATTGCTTAAAAATATAAACATTATTGGGTAATAAAACTAGTAGAAATAGGTTCGCAAAAATAGATAATTCCAGGAAAAGAATGATTTAAAAGTGAAGTTTAATGTTTCTTATCAATTATGATTACCAAACTTGATAAAACCTGAAATCATGAATAAAGAACATATTCTTTTTTCACACTTGTAAGCAATACTCTCATTTATACAGCTTTTATTTCTTTTTCAAAGAGATCGACATTTATTCAAAAATATATTCTATGACAATTTTTCTGTTACTATTTTTTGTTTCCCAATATTTTAACTTAAACTGTTAATTTTATGCTGTGTCCTTCATAATGTCTTCGAAATGTAATAAATATGTTACACCGGAAATGTAAAACAAATGATATGCACCCATTAATTTTATTTAAATTGAAAGAAGTAAAATAGTATTTCATTAAAACAACATCTAATTTGTCAGTGGTTCACAATAATTAAAGAATCATTTAATGACTTAATATTATATTTAAATAACGAATAATTCTAAATGTGATAGTTACACATTATTATTTCCTCAATCACATAAACAAAAATATGAAATATTTATGAAAATTAGTTGGAGCACCAAATGATTTTTATTTGATATAAAAAATATAACACTTTTAAAGGACATTATAAAAATCACAGAACAAAAACGAGTTTTGCATATTTTATAATTATACAATATTAGACGAATGGTCGCATAGTCATTTTTTTTCCTTAATTCAATTGGAATGATGTAGCACAGAAGTGTTCTGGTAAAATTTTTCGCTAAATCTCTGCTTGCTTTCAAATCAATGGAATTAATATACATTGCACCTCATTAAAAAAACTTTTGCGTCATAAAACAAACCATCAATATATTTACCCCTGATCATTTCTTTAAAAATCTTTGATTGATTATATATTAATTAACAGCAAATGGGCTAGTTCTGTTAGGAATACCAGGGCATATAGGGCAACTGAAACTGGATCTGACCATTACCTTGTTAAAAGTGTCTTGCAACTTAAACTTAAAAAGTGTTGTGCTAGGATTAAAAAAATTACCTTTAATACTGAAGCTCTGAAGGACCCAGTTATACCTAAAGCTTACCATGATAGGTTACTTAGTCATTATGATAATCATGGTTTGCCTACTACTGAAGTTGAGGAAGGATGGGACCATTTTAAACAGGATTTTTTGGAAACTAACAGTACTCTTTTAAGAAAAAAGAAGAAGAGACATAATTAATTCAGTAATAAGGCACTTGACTTCATTTCAGAAAGAAGGAACTGCAGGAATGTCCTTAATCAATACCATACTAGTCCTAATAGAAAGCATTACAGAGAGCTTACTAAACATGTAAAGGATCAGTTAGCTGCTGATAAGAATCTTTGGCTTGGCTAACAATGCAGAGGAAGCAATTAGACAGCACAAAAGCAGAGAGCTGTACCAGATAGTTAATGTCTTGTCTGGTAGAAAACAGACAGGTATACAGGGATTGAAAAATAAACAAGGTAAAGTTATAGAAGGTGAGGATTCTGTCATGGCTACGTGGGCTGAGCATTTCAGTGATGTTCTAAGCAATGTGGTTAGTTCTACTCCCATTGTAATAATAATAATAATAGATGCATTACTGGCTTTAATGTTGGCCCTATAACACAATCTGAACTTATTTTGGCTATTTCCAAATTTAAACTTCTTAAATTACCAGTTGTAGATGAAATTACTACAGAAATGCTTAGAGCTGGGAATGTTTCGATTACCACTTGGATGACTGAAATTTTGAATATCTTTTATGATAAAGGCATGGTCCCTAAGGATTTTACCAGAGCTATTATTATCCCTATTTTCAAAAAAGGTGATTGCAGTTCTTGTGATAACTATAGGGGTATCAGCCTACTCTCAGTTCCAGGTAAAGTTCCTTGCATGATTGTTCTTAATAGAATTAAGAATCTGGTTGACAGTCAATTGCGTGATGAGCAATGAGGATTCAGAAGTGGTAGGGGATGTGTAGATCAGATATTTTCATTTAGGCAAATTCTTGAGAAATGTTTAGATTTCCAGAATCCTTTGGTTGCTAGCTTTGTTGATTTCAAAAAGACTTTCGACTCTGTTGATCGTCATAATTTGTGGTTGATTATGAAATCATATGGTATACCAGAGAAGTTAGTTAACATAATGAAAGCTCTCTATAATAATACTGAGTCGTATGTGAGAGTTGGTAAATCTTGTAGCAATTGATTTTGCATTACTTCTGGTGTTTGACAAGGGTGCATTTTGCCTCCTTTTCTCTTTAGCTTGTTTATTGATTACGTTATGCAAAATTCACTTCAAGGGAAAGATTTTGGCCTTTAATTGACTGGAGATACGAAAATTTCTGATTTAGATTATGCTGATGATTTAGCCATTTTGGCAAATGATGTTGATGAGATGAACTCTTTCATTCGAGCTGTTGATGAAACTGGTACTAGAGTAGGTTTAGTTATAAACAGAGAGAAAACTAAAGTGATGAAAATTGGTCAGGCAGGCTGTGACTCAATTAATCTGAATGGTTGCAGTCTTGAGAAGGTGTCACAGTTTAATTATCTTGGGAGCTATGTAACAGATACAGATGATGTGCGGCATGAGATTAACAGACGAATAAGGATTGCTGCCAGGACTTTTAGGAATCTATGGAGAGTGTGGAGAAATAGACATATACACCTAAAGACTAAAATTAGACTATAATAGTTTGGTTTTAGGGTTAGTTATGACAATGAAACTTGGACACTTTGTATACAAGATAACAGAAAACTAGATGCTTTTGATTCCAGATGCTTACGCAGTATCTTGGGCATTAGGTGGTTCAACTTTGTAACTAATGATGAGGTTAGGCAAAGGAGTTCGCAACCTCCTTTAAGCAGCATATTGTGCAGAGAGAGACTCCGTTGGTTTGACCATGTTGCCCATATGGATAATTATAGATTGGCAAATAGGGTTATGAACAGTGTGCCTAAAGGCTTCAGTAAGAGGGGGAGACCTAGGATGTGGTGGGCAGACAATGTCAAACAGGAACTTGTTAGAATTGGTGTGCAGTGGCCAGATGCAGCAGATGTAGCTCAGGACAGACTTGCTTGGAGAACTAAATTACACTGTCTGGTTGGACCTCCGTAGCCCATGGCTGGTTGAGAATGATGACCAATTATTTTTAGATGCATAACTAAAAAATTTCACCTCTTCAGACAATTCATTATTTTTTAATTTTTTTCTTCAAGGTGTAACGCTCCAAACAAATGCAAAATACTTTAAGTTTTATGCTCCGGATAGCTTAGACGGGCGACAGGCAATAATTATCAAATTGCCAAAAGTAAAATAAGTTGATTTAGGGTTCAAATACCAGCGAGCGTTCATAAGTAAGAATCAAAAATGATTGTCAACTAATAAGAATTAATGTAAAAAAGATCCTTAATTAGCGTTGCTCAAGATAGAAAAAACTACAGACTCAAAAGTTTTATAACAAAACAAAATAGATTTATTTCCAAAATAATTAACTCACCAAGACATCAATGAAAAAACATAACTCTTGTGCTGCACGCACGGTGCTTGGTGCTACGCACCTTACTACATCTCTCTCCTTCTCTCTCTCTCACCTCTCCAGTGACTCACAGGTCACGGTTTTTGACAATGGGCCGGCGCATGCCGGGAAAGACATTTGCATGCTATGACGAACGACGCAAGAGGGGGCGTGTCCTTGGCACGCGCTTTAACGGTTACGGTCGGAAGTTCGGAGTTGCATGTACGCAATCCTAGAAACTTGTAAACGAGTGCTGTGATGCCGAAAAGGAAATAAAAATCCCCAAAATGATAAATATAACGTAAATTAAACAAAACTGGTTAAGGTAAAGCAAAAGTGAACGGTGGGGCATCACAAAGGTATTTTTGAAGTTCCTAACTCTCCCATACACCCTTTCGTAGAAGGAGTTGAAATTTTTTTTTTTTTTTTGTTTTTTTCTTCTTTTGGAAAAAGCACCACCCACTCTGTTAATGGCTAACTCTGCTCAACGTTATTTCTGCACTTTTTACCACTCCTGTTACTAGATGGTGCCACAAGTTGGCATGGACATTAATCAACTACTGAAATAATGTAGCTGAAAAGGTTAAAAGCTTAGAGTATAATGGTAAGTTTTCAAGGTATGGATAATTATGGTCTAAAGTTCAAAAAGGTAATTTTTTCGTGGCAGAAATATGTATTGTTTAACTAGTGATTCAGATCTACTTCATATGTAACATCATCATCATGCTCAAGCAGCCATGGGCTCCAATTTAGTTCTCCAACCAGACCGTGCAATTTAGTTCTCCAAACATATCTGTCCTGAGCTATGTCTGCTGCATCTTGCCACTGCACACCAATTCTAACAAGGTCCTGCTTGACATTGTCTGACCACCACATCCTACTTCTCCCCCTCTTTCTCAGGCCATTAGGCACACTGTTCATAACCTCATTCACTAATCTATAATTATCCATACAGGCAACATGGCCAAACAAATGGAATCTCTCTCTCTCTCTCTGCACAATATACTGCTAAGAGGAGATTGCCAACTCCTATGTCTAACCTCTTCATTACTTACAAAGTTGAACCACATATACCCAAGATACTGCATTGCATCTAGAATCAAAAGGATGAAGTTTCCTGTTATCTAGTTTACAAAGTGTTAAAGTTTCTTTACCATAACTAACCCTAGAAAGTACCAAAGAATTTTACAGCATTATTTTAGTCTTTTGGTGTATATGCCTATTTCTCCACACTCTCCATAGATTCTTAAATGTCCCAGCAGCAATCCCTATTCATCTGTTAATCTCATGCTGCACATCACCAGTATCTGTTACATAGCTCCCAAGATAATTAAATTGAAACCTGCAGAAGACTGCAACCTTTCATTTTAACTGAATCCAAGGCTGCCTCACCAATTTCCATCACTTCAGTTTTCTAAAATAATTTTACACACAACTAATTGAATAAGATTTAATAATTTACACAATAATGATGTTGTACATCTAAAAAATCAGATATTAAATAATTTCCAAGTTAAGAGGATTGCTTAACATTATGAAAACTTGACAGAAAAGTTGCCCTTTTGGCTTACTGATTCTGAACACAAAATGCTATAAAACACTCTAGTATACTTATTTAACTCTATAACAAACCTTGTACAAGTAAAGGTAAATTAGAGCAGGAATAAGTGTATAAATGTATTTACCATTAATCTCAAGGCTGGTACAATTGCATTAGATGATACATGTTGATATAAAATTGCTGTTGATATTATGTTGAATGCTACTAATCCTTAAGTTCACCATCCAGTTTTTTATTTTTTTTTATTTTTTTATTAAACCTGTTACTTAACTCTATACCAAATATTTTTTTAGTGCCTGCTAAAAAACGATGGTTAACTTAAGGACTGGTAGCATTCAACATAACATCAACAGCAATTTTACATTAAGTTGTAACCTCTAATGCAATTATACCAGCCGTGAGATTAATGGTAAATGCATTTATATGACTTATAAAATAAATACCCCTTCAAACAGCTGCTTGCCACAGAGGTCTGACAGGAGCCTGTAAGTTTATATGCCACAGTAGAAAGTCTGAGAAGGGTGGCAGGACATCAGCAGAAAAATAACACATATATCCATGCCTTACCTGGGGCTCGAACCCAGGTCCTTTAATGTAGTAGCCAAATGTGCTAACCACTTGGCCACAGGACAGCTATATGAGTTATTCCTGCTCTAATTTACCTTTACTTGTAAAAGGATTGTTATAAAGTTAAATAAGTATACTAGAGTTTTCTATAGCATTATGTGTTCAGAATAAGTAAGCCAATAGCGCAACATTTCTGTCAAGCTTTTATAATGTTAAGCACTCCTCTTAACTTGGAAATTATTTAATATCTGATTTTTTAGATGTACAACAGCATTATCGTGCAAATTATTAAAACTTTAGTTTTTTCTGTTTATAACCAAACCTACTCTACTCTCAACAGTTGGAATGAAAGTGTTCATCTCATCATCATCATTTGCCAACAAGACCAAATCGTCTCCATAATCTAAATCAGAAACTTTGAAATCTCTAAACCATTTAAGGCCAAAATCTTTCCCTTGCAAAGAATTTCGCATAACATAAACAAGAACCAGACTAAAGAGAAATGGGGACAAAATGCACGCTTGTTGAACATCAGAAGCAATGTTAAACCAATTGCTACAAGCCATAGCAACTCTCACACATGACTCCATGTTATAAAGAGCTTTCATTATGTTAACTAAATTGTCTGGTATGCCATATGACCTCAAGATCACCCACAAATTAGGACCATTAATAGAGTCGAAAGCCTTTTTAAAAACAACGTAGCTTGTAACTTTAGGTTTCTGAAACTATAAACGTTTTTTGAAGAACCTGCCTGAGTGAAAATAACTTATCTACACATCCCCTACCATTTCTCAAACCACATTGCTCATCATGAAATTGACTGTCAACCAGGTTCTTAATTCTTTTAAGCACAATAATGCAAAGAACTTTACCTGGTACAAAGAGTAGGCTGATATCCCTATAGTTATCACAAGAACTGTGATCACCTTTTTTAAAAATACACACTTGCTTTTTTTTTTTGATTTGCAACATATAGGACAGAGAAGAATCCTGGAAGCTACTCCTAGCTTAATACATGCCTTCTCATACAGGGATATGCCTTACTAATACCGAAGTCACTGCTGACCACTGCTTTAGTTAGAGCTAACACAACACACAAAGTTTGCCTTGCTGGAACAGTCGCTAGCTGCCTAACCACTATGCCAGTTGAGGCTAGTGGTTAGGCAGCTAGCGAAAGTTTGTTCCTTGAATTTTGCCCCTGACAAAAAATCCTAATTACACATGCATTCAATGGAACTGTAGGTCTCTTAGAAACAAATTACATGAACTCAAATCACTCACACAACAATACATAATCCCCATTCTAGCCCTAAATGGAGCAAGGGTTACCAGACAACTTCAGCTTTAAACCCTACATCTTACATAATGCACCCACCATAAAAACACATTCACACTCTACTACCCTCATACACCAAAAATTCTCACACTGACTCATTCCCAATCTACACACTTATGCCTACATGGACATAGTAGGCAAAAATATCAAAATTCAACACATTACATTCAACATTTTCAATGTTTATTTCTATGGTGAGGAACCATTAAACCCAAATACACTCATCAAAGGCTTCATGCAAATATTCTCCCTCTCCCCTGACCCCACCATTATCTTAGGAGATTTTAACTCGCATAATGAAAGCTGTGCCACTACAATACAAACAACAGAGGTACTGCCATTGCATCACTGATTCAACATTTTAATTTGGCCACACACAATTATGGTTCACTCATGCTCACAAAACCCCCCTATGAGTCTGTTCTTGACCTAATAGATTGACCTCCAGATATAGCCCCCATCATCACATGGCAGGTTAATCATTCCACTTGGCATAGTGACCATTATCCACTCTATATCACAATTCAAGGTACCAAACCCACAGCTTACACAAACAAAACACACATCAACTGGCATAATTTCTCAACAGATTGTGAAGCCCCCCACATGTAATCAAACACATCATAATATCACCACTATATATGACTCCAATTCACCAAAGTATGGATAAAAATAAATTTATCCCTAAGCATCTCACTGGCTTCACAAAAAAAAAACAATATCACCAAACAACTATCAGAAGAAAAACAGAAGACACTGCCAGAAGACACCCCATCCAACCTGCCATTAACACATTCCATCAAGGAAATGCAAAACTTAGATTCCTCCAACTGAATATAAAAAGAAAGGAGTGAAGAACATATTGCAATAACATTAACCCCAGAACAGACTCAATACTCATTTGGTCAACCATCAGATCATTCAGAGCCCAAGCCCAACCCCTAGCCCCTTGATATGCATTTATATGGAAAAATCAAATTTCCATTAAACAAGGGGCTAACTTTATAGCTTAGCACCTCACCACCACCCCCAAAGCCAACTGACCCACCTACCAAACCTATTGCACTCACATGAATGACTCACTTGAGCAAACGCACACATGCAAACTACCCGCTTACCTACCCTTCACACAACATGAATTACTAAATTGCCATACAACAGACTAACAAAAAAGTACCCCTAGCCCTGACCACATCACATATAATGCAATCAAACACCTAAGACCAAATACACTCAGCAATTTGCTTTCCATATACAACACATGCTGGTCAACACACCATTTTGCAACTGAATGGAACAACATTCATATCATCCCCATTCTTAAGCTCCATAAACCAGCAACTGAAATATCTTCATATAGGCCTGTTCCACTCACTCCATGTGTGCTGTGGATATTTTAAAGAATGGTGCTCTCAAGACTAAAATATTTTGCACACTCAAGAAATACATTCCCCATTTGCCAGACGGGCTTCAGAGTGCACAAGTAAACAACTGACAATTTCTTTGATCACCTCAGCTGAAATAACCATTCACAACAAGGAAATTTTAGGTTGTGTTTTTCTTGACCTCACTTCCGCATTTGATACTTCCTCACACACTAGCATACTTTATAAACTCCAGAGCATTGGCATCACAGGACACATGCTACATTTCATACAAAACTTCCTCACACTCAGAAACATAAAAGTCCAGCTGGGGACTACCTTCCTGACCCCCTAAATCTCTGACCCCCTAAATTTAACCCCTAAATTCTCCTCTCTGACCCTCTAAATTTCTGTACCCCTAAACCCATTCTCTGACCCCCTAAATTTAAATAGAGGAGAACCACAGGGCAGTGTGGTCTCTCCATGACTATTTGACATTCTTTTACATGACCTCCCTAAACAATTACCTAAAGACATTACATTCTCAATTTTTGCTGATGACATAGCACTTTGGACCACAAGACACAGCATTAACCTCATACAATATAACCTACAAAAAAGCAGTCAACTTGGTCCTAAACTTTACCAGTAAATGGGGACTGGCATGATCACCTTCATTAAAGTCTACCTGAACTCAAAACTTGAGTATGACCACTCAGCCCTTAACACTGCTTCCCACTCCCAAATTCAAGAACTGGAAATTATACAGACAAGAGCTATAAAGATTGCCCTGGGCATAAAAGCTACCTGCCCAAATCTGGCCACTTGGGCAGAAGCTAATTTGCCCCTACTCACAATTAAAAGACAACACCTAACATGCAAACACTACATTCCAAATCACCCTGCTCTAAACTGGATTGAAAAATGCAAATCTCCCCACCCCCACTGCCTCAGCTATCACTAAACACCCCCTCTGCCTCACTTGGAAAAACATTCATTACTTCAAACCATAACACAATCTCCCTCACTGGCAAATCAAAAATCCCAAAGTCATACATCCCACACTTCCTTCTACATTGCACTAGATACACCAATCACAGAAACACCCTCTAATACCAACTGGCCATTCTAGGAGTCACTTCCTACACCACACAAACCATTCTTAACCCCACACACAAACAACAAAATTCACACTATCAAGCCCTGGCCAAGTTCTTCTCCTCCATTGGCAGGCACATTTAATCTTCTTTCCCCTCTGACCAGTTGTGCACATAACCTCTTTCCCTTTGCTCATATCTGCTACCTAAAAGATCCATATGGTCACCTAAAAGATCAAGAGCCAAAAAGATCCCTGTGACAAAAAGAAAGATCCTGAAAGGACAAAAACGATGCTCTTTGGACACCCTTCTAGCCTACATTTTTCTTAAAATTACTCCAGCACAGGAAAAATACCACCAGCACTCACTCAAACAAAAAATTATACCTTGAGAAATATTTATGTACATCTGAAGCTACTAATAACCAACATTGCCAATATTACTATTTAGACGAGATAGTTGATAGGGATAGGATTTTCTGTAGGATGGTTTTAACACTATTCCCTAAACTATTGTTATCCATAAGGGCAGCATGACCTTGAGAAAAAACTGGAAACACACAAAACAGCCACAGATTCCCACTCTGCACAATGCCTAGCCAAGGCTGCCTTCATACACCAGAGCTAGACAACCTTCAACAAAAGGAGGAAAGAAGGAATGTTCCTGTTTTTTTTTTGTTCACAAAGGGTACAAAGTTCACTACCATAACTAAGTTTAGAAAAGAAACAACCTCTTATATAGTCTCATTTTAATATTTAGGTGCATACGCCTATTTCTCCACACTCTATATAGATCTTCAAAAGTCCCAACAGTAATTCCTACATTTTTCTGTTCATCTCATGCCATACATCACCAGTATCTCTGATATAGCTCCAATAATAATTTAAATGAGACTCCTGCTCAAGAGTGTGACCATTCAAATTAAATGAACCACAGACTGCCTAATTAATTTTTATCACTTTAGTTTTCTCTATGTTTATCACCAAACCTACTCTACTAGCATTCTCATCAACAGCTCGAATGAAAGAGTTCACATCATTTTCCAAAAGGGCAAAATCACATGCATACTATAAATCAGAATTTTCAGATATGTAGACCATTTACCCCTAAAATCTTACCCTTGCAGTGAATTTCGCATCACATAATCAATAACCAAACTAAAAAGAAAAGGACACAAAATGCACCCTTGTCGAACACCAGAAGTAATGCTAAGCCAATTGCTACAAGCCTTACCAACTCTCACACATGACATTGCAGAGAACTTTCATTATGTTAAATAACTTGTCTTGTATGCCATATGATCTCACAATCAATTGATGACAATCACCAGATTTAAAAGCCTGTTTGAAATTTATGAAGCTAGTAACCACAGTTTTCTAAAACTCTAAATATTTCTCAAGAATTTGCCTAAGTGAAAATATTTGATCTACACATCCCCTACCACTTCTGAATCCACATTGCTCATCTCGCAATTGCCTCTCAGCCAGATTCTTAAGTCTATAAAGCAAAACTATGCAATGAATTTTACCTGGAACAGAAAGTAGGGTGATACGCCTATAGTTATCGCAAGAACTGTGATCAAATTTTAAAAAAATAGTAATAATGATTGCTCTAGTGAAATCCTTATGAACAATGCTTTTATGACAAAAAAATATTCAAATTTTCCATTATAGTAAATATAGTAACAGAAACATCGACAGCTGTAAGCATTTCAATAGTAATTTCATCTACCCCTGGGTATTTATGTAGTTTAAGTTTAGTGAAAACGAAAATAACTTTGTACTCTGATATAAGTCAGACATTAAATCTAATAATGTATGTATCATAATTACAAACAATGGGAGTTGAACTAAACACATAGTTTAGAACTTCTCTGAAATGCTCAGTCCACCTAGCCATGATTGAATCCTCACCTTCAATAATCTTATCTTAACAACACAAAACATTAACTATGTGGTTCAGCTATCTGCTGTTATGCTGTCTAGGTGCTTCCACGGCTATGTCAGCTAAGGCACCTCACCAGAGATTCTTATCAGATGCTACCTTATCCTTTACACGATTATTAAGCTCTCTGTAACACTTTCTATTAGGAATAGTAGGGTGCTCATTAAGGACATTTCTGCAGTTGTTTTCTTCCAAAATAAGCTCCAGTACCTTATCACTCAAATAATTTGTCCCTCTGCTCCTTTTTATTCAAAATAGTAGTGTTAGTTTCAAGAAAATCCTTCGTAAAATGACCCCATTCTTCTTCAACTCTAGTAATCAAGGTGAGTTTTAGCTATTACTGTGTCTTTCAAAGCTTCAGTGTTAAAGTTCACTTTTTTTAATCTTAGCAGAACACTTTTTAAGTAAAAGTTCCAACACTCTTTTAATAAAGGTAATTGTCAGATTGAATTTCAACTATATATGCAGGTGCTGAACTGGTAAGGGTGTTGAGTGCTATCGATCCCTAGGCCCTTATGAGAGCAGGATTTTTTTTTTTTAATAATAATTATTATTTCAAAAAATTTCCACAGTATTCGGAAAAAGCTCATTTTATGCCTCAGGAGAACAAATTTCTCTGCTGAGGTCCTGCCAACCTCACAGACCTTCTACTATGGCATTGAATAAAGTCGACTTTCTTGGTATATGCTAAATATTAACCACTTTGTAAGTCGATTTATTTTTAGAGGATATAATCATGGGATATGAACCCATGACCTCCTGATAACATGTCAGGTGCTCTAAACCACTGAGCTACCGGCCACCGATCAAGATTTCCTCTAATTGACGATATGAACTTTCTCAACCTATACTACATATTCCATTACGTCACATATAGGTGCTGTTCGGGCGATCTTAGCCACATTACAGCAAATAAATGCCTTAGTTAATCAATTGTATACATGTAAGACATACTTTCCATCTTTAAGGCATTTATTTGCCATATTGTGGCTAAGATCGCCCGAACAGCACCTATATGTGACATAATGGAATATGTACTATAGGTTGAGAATGTTCATATCATCAATTAGAAGAAATCTTGATCGGTGGCTAGTAGCTCAGTGGTTTAGAGCACTTGACATGTTATCAGGAGGTCATGGGTTCATATCCCACCTGGCCTAAGACAATTTTTCCTCTAAAATTAAATCGACTTAAAAAGTGGTTAATATTTAGTACTATGGCATATTAACTGACATGCTCCTGTCAGACCTCTGTGGTAAGCAGCTGCTTGAGGGGGTATTTATTATTTTTTATTTATGAGGTCTCAAAAGAATAACTATTGAAATATCGTTTACTAGATGCTGTGTCTCTGGTGCAGCCCATCTAGTGAAAAACACGTGTACTTATGTATGTCGTTGCATTTAAAAAAAGTGTTAATTTGCTCATACGATTAAGTGCCCATTGCCATTGCAGTTAAAAATGCCAAGGGACCTATCAGCCCTCTTCAATGGTATGTTACCAACTTTAGCATTGAAGTCACCTAGAACAAGGGATAAATATCTCCTATCTTGACAGAATTGAAAACATCCTAAAGTTGCCATAAAAACTATATATCTAATTCTAGTGAGCACTCTCAGTAGGGGCATAACAACAGATAGCATTCCAGTTTTTAATGCTTGCCTGAAATTGTAACTCTGAGATACTTTTCATTAATGCACTCATATCACATAAGTGCATCACTAGCATTGCTTTTGAGTAGCAAACATACGACTTAGAGATGCTTTCCATCGTTCCTCTCTGGAAAGAGAAATTTAAGATTATTTTCAGGTATCTGACCTTTCTGTCCATGTGGTCTCTTGCAAGCTGAAAATATTTAAGTTATAATGGTGAAATTCTTGTGTGAAACCATCAAGGCAATACTCTCTGTGCAGAGTCCTCATATTCCTACTGCCTGTGGTGAAAAACGGTTTCTGAAATGTTTACAGAAACAATGTTTATTGAGAGAGGGAATGCCAAAAATATCAAACAGCCCCCTAATCACAGACATGGGTAAAAACCTGTTCCCCCACTTCTAAAAACTGAACCCATCTATCCTGAAAGACTTCATCAAAAGTAAGTTTGATGATGCCCGTAGAAGAAAGAGTTCAGTTACCTGCAAAGGCCCTCTGACCAAGATTATTCACTTGCTGATAAATTGTATCATGTGAATCTATTCATTGGGATTGTCAACCCACAAACAAACAGAAAACACAGTGGAAGATTTTCCCTGAACAGGAAACCAACAATGCAGCAAATTCAGGTTCTATAAACAAGCTCAGAGCCATTATTTCATTCTGCTTGGTGTATATGATCAGGTCTGTGTAGTTGACTACTCCTCAACAGGGTAGGAAAAAAATGTAGCTATAAGAGATCAAATCAATAGGCCAAACTGATTGACTGCCTCCTTTGTTCCCCACAAAAAGAGAGTATCTCTTTTGAAAGGCACTAATGGTCTGCACCATCAGAAAGTTTGGTCAGACTTTAGCTGCTAAGCTTGGATGGTTCTGTGCATCATCACAAGTACTCTCAGTTAATAAAACGAAAGTACATGGTACGACTTGTAAATTTCTCTTGCTGGTAAATTTTGTAGTGGCTCTTTCCTTTACTTTAATAGTTTCCTTCATTGGTTCTTTAAAAATACACTGCTCGACATTGAAAACACCCCACCTAGAAGGACATGTCACACAAAGATGCAAATAGAAAGGTAGGTGTGCACAGTTAAGATTTGCAAATGATGATAATCCGGAGCCAATGATGTGTGGCTCAAAAGATAAAAGGTGCAAGAAGGAACAAGGATGGCATTGTGTTTATGCAGGTGGAAGCCGTGTGAACAGTTGAGATTAGGTGGTTCCTCTTGTAAATTGTTGAGCCAATGCTGATCAGGAATGTCATCGGCATGTTTATCACCATTTGGATGATTTTGAGAGAGGACGAATTATGTGAAGCTGGATGGACTGTATGTCGTGCCACTGCCCATGTTCATCGTGATACACCAACTGTTGGATGCTCTTGGCAGCAGTGATGAAATGAGGGTTCTAGTGTGCATTGCAGAGGGAGTAATGTCATCCAATAGATGTCAGCATGGCTTGATAGGTGCATTGTTTGACATGCTAGTTCGTATATATTTTTTTCGTATACATATCTTTCATATTGCTTTTCTTATCTCATTTAAAAAGAAAACGAAATAAAAATATAGCAGAGGAAAAAAATATATTTACATATTATATTTTAGTAGTGGGAAACCGAGATAGAAGTAACTAAAGAAAACGAGAAAACTATTGTTAGAGAGATGTAAAGTAACTAATTTGCTTTGTCATCTTTCTGTCTGTAGACATCGAAAATTTTTCTTTGCAGAGATAAATGAAAAAGTCGCTTTATGTTAAAATCTCTGTAACACTCCAAATACGTCCTGTATTCATTTGGAATTCCAAAATTTCACATGAATATTTCAAATATATTTATGCTTGAAATTTGAATTTTTGGTGACGGAATGTAAAGTTCACAAAATTTCCACTGTCAATTGCTTGTTTATAGAGATAAATGAAAAATTCTTTTTTGGGTTACATTGGAATTGATGAAATATTATAATTTACTCTTTTAAAATATTCCTAGAATTGCGTCCTCTAATGGTAGAAAAATTTTATAATTTAGAAATAATGTTGCATAAGATTTTATTTATGCAAGGAATATTGGAGGTGGAATGTGAAGACTATGGAATTTTCATTTATAACAGTGAGTTAGCTTATTACACCCATGGTGGTTGGGGGGGGGGGGGGGGGTAGTTATGCAAACACAATTTATGGTTTTAGCAGATATTTGCTTGTATTTATAGATAAGTGAAAAAAATCTTTTTTGAGTTAGATAGCAATTGACAAAATATTATGATTCACACTTTTGGAATCTTTTGAACACTGTAATTGCTCCCTCAAATGGTGAAAAACATTCAAGATTCCAAAATTTGAATCGAATATTGCATGCATACATATACATACAACATCCTCATGCAGCCATGGGCTACGGAGGTCCAAACAGACTGCAATTATCCTCTCCAGATGTCTGTTCTGAGCTACTGTTACTGCATTTGGCCACTCTAGGCCAATTCTGGCAAAGTCCTGTTTGACATTGTCTGTCCATCTCTTCCTTGGTCTCCCCCTTTTTTTTGAAACCCTTAGGCACAGTGTTCATAATCCTGTTTGCTAATCTGCAGCTATGTATACGGGCAACATGGCAAAACCAATCCAGTCTATGCGCAATATGCTGCTCAAAGGAGGTTAATGATGCCTTCTAACCTCATCAATTCTTACAAAGTCAAACTACCTAATGCCCAAGATACTGCATAAACATCTACAATCAAAAGCATCAAGTTTCTTGTTATCCTGCTTGTCAACGGTCCATGTTTCGCTACCATAACTAACCTTAGTCTGTATAATAATTTGGTTCTTTCTAATTTTAGTCTTTAGGTGTATACACCTATTTTTTCAGCACACTCCCAGTGGTTATATCTATTCTTCTATTTATCTCATACTACACATCACCAGTATCTGATACATAGCTCCCAAGACAATTAAACTGAGACATTTGCTCAAGAGTGCAGCCATTCAAAGCAACTGAAGCACTATCTACCTGACCAATTTTCATCACTTTAGTTTTATTTCTGTTTATCACCAAACCTACTCTATTATCATTATCAGGAACAGCCCTAATGAAAGAATTCATCTCATCAACATCATTAGCCAATTGGGCCAAATCATCTGCATAATCTAAATCAGAAAATTTTAAATCTCTAAATCTCTTAAGAGATTAAGGCCAAAATCTCTCCAAAATCTCTCCCTTTCAAAGGCCAAAATCTCTCCCTTTCCAAAATCTCTCCCTTTCAAAGAATTTTGCATTAGATAATGAATAACTAAACTAAAAAGGAGACAATCACTAGAAGATATGCCAACTCTCACACCAACTAAGTGTTATTATAAAGATTATAAGATCTCATTACACTAAATAATTTATCAGGTATTCCATATGATCTAACAATCAACTACAAATCATGTCGACCAACAGAGTCAAAAGCCTTTTTGAAATCTATAAAGCTAGCAACTCATGTTTCTGAAACTAAACATTTCTCAAGAATCTGCGTAAGTGAAAATATTTGATCAATAGATCCCCTACCACTTCTGATTCCGCACTGTTCATCATACAGTTGTCCATGAACCAAAATTCTTATCTCTATTAAGTATAATCATGCAAAGAACTTTACCTGGAACAGAAAGTTAACTAATTCCCCTATAATTATCACAAGAACTGCAATCATCTTTTTTAAAAACAGCGGACAACAATAGGTCTAGTTAAATTCTTAGGAACAACATCTCAATCATAAAAAAATCCATAATTTCAGTTGGCCATGTGACAACACAGGCCAGTAATGCAGCTATCCTTAGTGGACAAAATTGAAGTAGAAATAATCACATTATGTGGAACCTCTCTGAAATGATCAGCCCACCTAGCCATCACAGAATCCTTACCTTCAACCACCTTGCCATGTTTATCCCCCAATCCCTGTGTACCTGTCTGTTTCTTCCCACTTAAGACATTAATAATCTGGTACAACCCCCTGCTGTTGTGCTGTCTAACTGCTTCCTCAGCTTTGTCAGCCAAGCTATCAAGCCAAAGTTTCTTATCAGCTGTTAACTGATCTTTTACACGTTTATTAAGCTCGTAGTAATGCCTTCTGTTAGGATTAGTAGGGTGTTAATTCGTATGAATCTTGCACTTCCTTCTTTCAGAAATAAGTTCCATAGCCTTACCAGTCAAATAATTTTGTTTCTTCTGTTCCCTTTTACCCAAAAGAGTACTGTTGGTTCAACTAATTGTTAAAACTAATTCCATTCTTTCCTAACTTCAGCAGTAATCAAACCACTATTGTCATATTGACTAAGTAGCCTATCATGGTATGTTTGGATATTTCTGGATCTTTTAGGCATTCAGTGTTATAGCTAACTTTTTTTACCTGAGCACAACATTTCTTACTGCTTAAACTTCAGCTGCAAACACTTTTGACCAGATAATGATCCGACCCAATTTCGGCTTCCCTGTATAATCTGGTATTCCTAACTGAACTAGCCTATTTGCTGTAAAAATATAAACTCTCATATTCCTGTGCAACCCATCAGGTGAATTCCATGTATATTTATAAATGTCCCAGTGTTTATAATATGTGTTAGTTATTCGCAAACCATTAGGTTTACTTACTTTTAGGAGACATTTCCCATTGCAATTGGAACTACCAATACCAAAGGGACATAAAAGTGCTGCTCAAAGATTAGAGTTAGTACCAAGTTTAGCACTGAAGTGACCTAGCACAAGAGAATTACCTCCTTTCTTCACAGAACTCAAAATATCTTGAAACTGGCTGTAAAACATATCCTTCTCATTCTCATCAGAGTCCTGCCTGGGGCATATCAACAGATGACACTCAAGTCTTTAACTTTTGTTTCAAATTTTGCACTAAGAAATCTCTCATTAATGAAGTATTTTCCTAGAAAAGCATTGGCGTGTCTGCTGAGAAACAAACCTACACCTGGGAGATGCTTTCCATTAATCCCTGGCTGAAAAGAGAAATTTCCAGTTATTTTTAATCATCTCACCTTGTCCATCTGGTCTATTGCAAGCCTAGAATATCTAGGTATTAATGCTAGAATTCCTGTGTCAGGACATCAAAAGAATAAACTTTATGTAATGTCCTCACATTCCACAAACTTGCACAGAGAAAATGATTAGTAGGATTTTTAAAGAAACTAGGTTTATTGAGAGAGGTAGGACCAACAATATCACACAGCCCCCTGATCGCAGACATGGGGCAAAGACCTGTTCCACTTCCACTAAAGGCTGAAGTCACCGATGGCTGTAGGGACTTCAGGCACCACATTTTCAAGTGGTGCTTTCGCAGAGCCATGTGGCCTGCCTGAGACGTTATTTCACTTTAGAATTGATGCCCAACTAGCTAAGTGATGGTTCAGGTACCTGCGATGGCCTCTGGGCAAGATTATCCACCAGCTGATATAAGGTATCCCATGCCTCTGTTCATTTAGGGCTGGCAATCCACAAACAAACAGAAAACATAGCGGCAGATTCTCCTTCAACAGAGGCCTACCATTCGAGCAAGTCCAGGATCCATAATCAAGCACAAATCCATAAATCAGTCCAATCTAGTGGGTACAAACGATCAGCACCAGGACCCTGTGAAGATGACCACTACTCAGTAGGTTTGGAAAAAAGAAAAAGTGGCTACGGATGATCAGATCAGTAGCCCACACTGAGTTGGCAACCTTCCCCTTCTGTTCCCTTCCAAAAGAAAATATCTCTTTTGAAAGGTACTAACAGCCTGCACCATGAGAAAGTGAGGTCGGACATTTGGTGCATCAGTTCTGTGCATCACACTGGGGATTGGTACACAGCTCTCCTTCCAGTTTTTGCCTAGATACCCTTTACAAATCCGAATATTGCAATAATCTATTAATTATAGGAATATGGACTTTTGATGGTGAAATGTGAACGTCATGAAGTTTCCTTTGGAAACAATGTAACTGATAATTAGAAAACTTTTTAGAGTGATTGGTACTGATGAAATATTATAATTTGCATTTTTCGAATATTTAGTAATTTTAATATCTTTACATATCACTAAAATGAAAATCACAACTGTAACGAGTTTTACAAATAATATGTACAGAACAGAAATTTGAAAAATTTCTGGTATCTCTTGAGGGATATTCCACTGACAGCAATAATATACCCACTTTTCTGAAAGTGGTGTGGGAAATAAAACTACTTCAATTTAAAAATTAACAAACAAATACTTTTATGTTGTATAATTACTAATAAAATACTATTTGTATTTCCCCATCATTTATCTTGCTAAAATTAAAACTTTTAAGGAATGAAACATTTGGGAAAGGGAAAACTTCATTCTCTTTGAAAACGAGATTCTCATATGCACCACAGGCGATATTCGTTCTTCTACTTAAGAATATTTTTCTTTTTCTGTTGGCTCTTTAACAATATAGATTTATATCTAGAGGTTTCTTAGGAATGTAAATTTTATTCCAGTGGCTCTTTAAAGATATGGTTTTTTTTTCTCCTGGCTTTTAATAATGTAGTTTATTCTAGTGGCTATTTACGAATATAATTTTTTTTCTAGTGACTCTTTAAGAATATTTTTAATTTGTTTATTCTGGCTACTTTTCAGGACCGTTTTTTTTCTAGTGATATTTTAAGGATACAGTTTTCTTGATGGTTATTAGCTAACATTCATTGACCACCTCTCTCGATGGTGTGATGGTGGCACATTCGATCAAAGAAAGAACACAGCAATGGACTTTCCAAGTCCATCACTCTCCGCTTTCTCACCACAGCAGGGTAAGATGAGTGGTGGGAGAATCTAAATGTTTGTACAGTTGCAACTAGAGACTGCAAATGGCAGATTGCCAGCCTGGCTTGCAATCTGCCACTAATGAATTATTAAACAGTTTTCATCCTCTTTGTTTTAATTTTGTTCATTGTATATATTTTGCTTATTCATCTGTCTGATTACGTTATTTCATTTCTAGGTATATATAGCCAAGTACTTAAAACTAAGAAGCCTGCAATAAAGATACATAGTAAATTAACACTGACAGAAAGCAGAAAATTAGAGAATTTGAAAAAAATTCATTTAAACATTTGGTTGACACTAATCTACTGTTCGAAATTCTATACGTTCAAAAGAATAAATTCTAAGTGTTTACACATTTATATTTTCCTTGCACAAAAATATATATGCCTCATTAAAATGGGACATATTTTGGAAAATTGACAAAATATGTGTTGTGTTTTCAACATTAAACATGTGCATAAAGTATCGTGAAAATGACACTGAATAAATTAAAATCTAAATTGCTTTAGGTGGAACAAAAAAAATGTTTCTTATTTGTCATAAAGGACTTACAAGAAGGCAAAGAAATGCTTTATATTTGTGAGAAAGTAGAAAATTTGAAATCAGATTTGGAACTATTACTGTGACCAGAACAAACTCTCTTGTGTGTAGAGGTTTTTCCAGAAAGAAAGATATGAAGAGCATTTCTGAGATAACATGCAGAAATTTTACCATGTCATATTATGTAATAGAGAATATTGATTGAACAGTACCTATATTCTAATATATAGGAAAGTCATATTGGTGAAATATGCAATGAAAGTTTCAAAACCAAGCTTCTGTTCTAATATCAGTTTTTACAAATAGTTTGTCCAATAACATTTACATGCCCAGGTAAAGCAGTACTAAAATTGGATATAGAAAACTTTGCTTAAAATCTTTTATTTGGCACACAATAAAGAGAGGACATATATCAATGAAGTATAAAACAGAAATTTTGAAACAAAGCCTGTGATATTTTTTATTTTACTTGCACAGAATACAGGCCTCATATATGTGAAAAATGTAAAAATTCATTTAAAACAAAGCAGAATCTTGAATACCATTTTCAATACCACAAAAGAAAAAAAACTGCTTTATATATAAAAATATATTAGTGAACAAAGCTCATTTATGGTCTATGATCTGTCGCACACAAGAAAGAAGACACATCTCTGTTAAATATGTAGCAAAGAATTTACACGAAAAGCTCACTTAAATAATCATTATTTGGCACATATGGGAGAGAAGCTACATGAATATGAAATGTATAACTAGGAATTTGATGATAAATGGTATCTTAAGGTTCATAATGTGATATGCAAAAATGGAAAACCACATATTTTAAATGTCTAAACATAGATTTTCAAGTAAAGGATCGTTGAAATTTCATTATCGAACAGACACAGAAGAGAAGCCACATATCCCTGAAATATATAACGAGATATTTCATATGCAGATTTAAGGACCACTTCCTGACTTACCCAGGAATGAATGAGCACATTTTAAAAATGAGTAAAAAGGGGTCGTCAGAGAAATATTCTAGGTGTTATTTTCTTGAACACACAGAGGAAAAACCTCATGTATGTGAAATATGTAATAAGAAATATTCATATAAAACTTCCTTTAGGAAGCATGTTCTGATACACACAGGGGAAAAACCACATGTATGTGAAATATGTAATAAGAAATTTTCACAGAAATCTATCCTTAGGAAGCACGTTCTGACACACACAGGGGAAAAACCATATGTATGTGAAATATGTAATAAGAAATTTGGGCAGATATCTAATCTTAAAAAGCATTTTCTGACACACATACAAGAAAAATTGCATGTGTGTGAAATATGTAATAAGAAATTTGCACTGAAATCTTCCCTTGGGAAGCATGTTCTGACACACACAGGGGAAAAACCACATTTATGTGGAATATGTAATAAGAAATTTGCAGACATGTCTGATCTTAGGAAGCATTTTCTGACACACACAGGGGAAAAACCACATATATGTGAAATATGTAATAAGAAATTTGGACGGATGTCCAATCTTAAAAAGCATTTTCTGACGCACACAGGTGAAAAGCCACATGAATGTGAAATATGTAATAAGAAATTTCGACAGATGTCTCACCTTAGGAAGCATTTTCTGACACACACAGGGGAAAAACCATATGTATGTGAAATATGTAATAAGAAATTAGGACAGATATCTGATCTTAGAAGGCATTTTCTAACACACACAGGGGAAAAACCACATTTATGTGAAATATGTAATAAGAAATTTGGACAGATGTCTGATCTTAAAAAGCATATTTTGACACACACAGGGGAAAAACCACATGCATGTGAAATATGTAATAAGAAATTTGCACTGAAATCTTCCCTTGGGAAGCATGTTCTGACACACACAGGGGAAAAACCACATTTATGTGGAATATGTAATAAGAAATTTGGACAGATGTCTGATCTTAAAAAGCATATTCTGACACACAGGGGAATAACCGCATGCATGTGAAATATATAAGAAATTTGCACTGAAATCTTCCCTTGGGAAGCATGTTCTGACACACACAGGGGAAAAACCACATTTATGTTCAATATGTAATAAGAAATTTGCAGACATGTCTGATCTTAGAGAGCATTTTCTGACACACACGGGAAAAACCACGTATGTGAAATATGTAATAAAAAATTTGGAGCAAAGTCTACCTTTAGGAACCATGTTCTGACACACACAGAGAAAGAAACATATGTGAAGTATGTAATAAGAAATTTGCATGGATGACTCGTCTTAGGGAGCATTTTCTGACACAATCACAGGGGAAAATCACATGTATGTGAAGTATGTAATAGGAAATACGCTGAAGTCTCATCTTCGGGAGCATTTTATGACACATACAGGGGAAAACCACATGTACATTAAATATGTAATAAGAAATTTGCACTAAAATCTACTCTTAGGAAGCATGTTCTGACACACAGGGAGAAAACTGCATATATGTGAGATATGTAATAAGCAATTTGCAGTAAAGTGTATTCTTGTGGCTCACTGTCTGACCCACAAAGGGGTAAAACTGCATGTATGTGAAATATGTAATGAGAAATTTGCACTGAGATCTACCCTTAGATGCCATGTTCTCACACACACACAGGATGAAAACCGCATATATGTGAATTGTGCAATAAGCACTGAAATCAAATCATAAGGTTCATTGTCTGACCCATACAGGGGTAAAACTGCATGTATGTGAAATATGTAATAAGAAATTTGCACGTAAAGCTACACTGAAAGACCATTTACTTACACACACTGAGTAAAATCCACATGTATGAGTTATATGTAATAAGAAATTTGCACGCAAATATGATTTGAGTCGGGTTGTTTTACCTCTGAGCGGCACATTTTTGCACACCATGGGCTAAATGGCCAGGCCACATGGACTCCGAAAGCTCAGAGAGAGTTGGGGGTGGGGACCCACTGGAGCTGATGGGAGACAGATGGTAGCCTCCTATCAAGGCTATTCTGTGTGTTCTTTAGCGTGCACAGGTTGATTCTTCTGAACAGGTAGCCACGGCTTAACATCCCATCTGATGGAAGGCAGATTTTCCAAGCCCATCAATGTCCCCTACTGACTGTGGGAAGGGCGAGGAATTTTGTGGAGAAAAATCTCAACGCTGATCCAGCTGGGACTTGAACTTGGGAACTACAGATTACGAGCCTGGCCTGCTATCGAGCCACCTGCGCCCCATGCAAATATGAACTTCAGAACTATTTTCTAAAATACATGGGAAAACCCATATGTATGTGATATATGTAAAAGGAAATTTGCACGCAAATATGAAATTCAGAATCATTTTCTAACACAATGGAAAACCCATATGTATGTGATATATGTAATAAGAAATTTGCATGTAAATTTCAACTTCAGAATCATTTTCTTATACACAAAAGGGAAACCCATATATATGTGTGCTCCTTGAGTGAGGTGACACTATGTGGTGACTACTTCAGTCACATAAGGTATTCTCATAGTTTCCATCTCAACTGATGAAGTCTCTGTGACTCAGTGTCCATCTTCTTTCACCTTTTCACATAGTGTTACTTCACTAAAGAAGGAGCACTGTCCTTGCTCTGAAAAGCTTCTGAGTTTTCTCCTAAAACCTTTGAACCTGCAATTAATTTGAAGCAAAAACTTAAAAAATTTATTGCTCAACGACAAAGAATTTTAATTTATGTTAATTTCTGAGCAAGAAGGTTTGCAATTGTGTATTTAAAGAGTGTTATTTAGTCCTCCAAATATCATTTGGCCACTGCAGATTAATTTTAATGAGGTTAGTTTGAAACTGCCCACCTCATTGTAATCTAAGGTTTGTATGTGAGCAACATAGCTGAACAAATGACCAATCTCTTGTACACTGCTGCTCTAAGGGATTTCTACCTAGCGTCATCTTTGCTTAGTTCAAACTAACTAATGCCCAAGATATTGTGTTATAAGCATATAGAATCAAGTTTCAGTTTACCTTGCTTAAAGAGGGTCGAGGTTTCACTAACATAGCCAATTTTTAGAAAGGACCAAGCTATTATGTAACCTAATTTTAGTCTTTAATCTTGTAATAAAACTACATTTGTAATAATAATTGATTTTTTTCAACTTAGTAAGACTTGAATCAATAGCCTCTTAGTTACAAACCATGTGCTCTAGCAATTGAGCTATTGGCACCCAAATTAATCATAAGTCAGAAAAATCGAAAAGGTGCCATATTTGTTTTTTGATAAATTTCTTGTTTGAAAGAGAGTATGAGGACTGTTTGATTGTTGAAAATCTTCATTTAAAGTGTAAGGTGTAATTTAATATACAGGGTGATTCAGAATTCATCATCAATATTTGGTGGGGAGGTAGGTAATAAGAAACGAAGGAGATTTCACATAGGAAAGCATGGGCGCATATGCCATGTAGTAGGGCAAAATGACCCCAGTTCAATGATGGAAAGAACACATAAGAAGGAAGTGGTAAGGAAAAAACATTTATTATCTTACATGTAACATTTCTTTGCATTGGTTGTACAGACTTACAAGAGGTGCTCGAACTGCCGACCATGTGCTAGAATGCATGACTCACAACGGCGTTGCATGGACAGCCGGACCCTGTGGAAGATGCCTGACATTTCCCGGATGTTTGAGGCAGCAACTGATATGCGTGCTACAAGATCCATAGCACTATCAACAGGGGTCTCGTACACCATGTTTTTCATAGCACCCCATACAAAGAAATCGATTGGAGATAAATCCGGTGAACGTGGTGGCCAAGAAACCGGTCCACCGCGCCCAATCCATTGACCACCAAACTGTCTGCGTAGGTAAGCACGCACAGCATTTGCGAAATGTGCAGGAGCGCCGTCATGCTGGAACCACATTCGCCGGAGACTACCATCAGGAACCTCGTTCAGAAGATCCGGTAACACAGTCTGAAGAAATGTTAGGTACTTGGCACCGTCCAAACGGGATGGTAGTAAATACGGGCCCAACAAACAGTCACCGACAATCCCAGTCCACACATTGACAGCAAAACGTTGTTGCGCAGCTCCAGGTCTTGTACCGTGTGGGTTCTGATGAGCCCACACATGCCAATTGTGTGTGTTGAAGACACCCTCTCGAGTGAACAACGCCTCATCGGTGAAAAGAACATACGTTGGGAAATTGGGATCAACGGCTGTTCTCTGCATGAACCACTGACAAAAAATAACACGCTTGGGATGGTCGTCTGCTGCCAATAATTGCACTCTTTGCAGATGAAACGGATGTAACCCTTCATCGTGTAATATCCGCCACGCTGTTGCTTGCGAAATTCCAAACTGCCTAGCCATACCTCGTGTGCTAGCACCAGGTTGTTCCTCGATTTCCTGTAGGACAGCTTCCTCTACTGCTACACTCCGTGCCGATCTGCGCCTCCCTCGATTAACATTACTAGCAGCAAACGATCCTGTTTCACGCAGTTGGCGATGAATACGTGAAAACATTTGATGCTGTGGCACACGGCGGTTTGGGAAGCACGCTGCATACAATTGCCTGGCTCGAAGACATCTTTCTCCTGCCGCACCGTAAGTTACATGCATATCTGCACATTCATTCCACATATACCGGTTCATGTTACTTCTGCAAATTCACCTTGTCGAATGACAACTGACTGCACGCGTCAAACAGCTGTGCTTCTGTATGAGAGGTGTGTACACACAGCGCCCTCTACACCACCATGCGTTCGTCTGCCCCCATACTTTCCTATGTGAAATCTCATTCTTTTCTTATTCCCTTCCTCCCCACTAAATACTGATGATGAATTCTGAATCACCCTGTATAAAAAGTAATAAAGTATGCAAATTTAAAATTCCGAACCCACTGCACATAAATGTATTTACTGTTTATGAAAGTATTTTCTTTGGATTGATATTTAATGAGATACGTTATGTGAAAAATGAAGTTTTTTTTCCTCAATTGACTCTTGTGTCTAAAAACCTACCAGTATATATTTTTCTTTAATAATAAAAAATTTTGTTCATTAGTAAAGTATATATGATATTTCAGTAGTAATTGTAGCATAAAGTAGATATTGGTATTAAAGGTATTTCCATTTCAATCTGGAAATGCAGAATATAGTCCTTTGAAATCCCATAGAGAAAATGGTCTGATTATTTATATTCTGAAAAAGTTTTATTTTTAAATTGACTGTACTTTTATTTTAATTAAGTTTTGGATTTTTTTTATTTAAAACAGTTTATGAATAAGGCTTTTAAGTTGACAAATTTTGGAAGATTTAATAACAAATTCAATAAAAATAGGCTTATGCATTTAAAATGAAAATTCAGTACACTCATAATTGTCTTAATAATGGGTGTCATAACTTATTAACGTATATTTGGAGTTAAATCTTTACTATTGTGAGAAATCACTGGAAACCATTTTAATGTAGGTGTATTATACATGATTTCTCCACCAAAGTTTAAAGTGTTTTTAAAATCTACCATTCTGACTCCTACAGTCTTGACTTTATTTGTTTTGTTAAGCAATTTTTTTATTTTTGTGGAATGAGAATTTTTTTAACGTAAAACAGGTATTTTCTGAACTCACAAATGTGTTGTTTTAAATTTTTATGTTTAAATGTTTATTTTTTTATCCATAAAATGTTTTCTATTATTTTCAGTGCAGTATAAATAAACTTTCAAAAACTTGTAATTGTTTGTTATTGTCGTAATCAATGAAATACATAAATAGTTCTGCTCTACAGTAATTCTGTATGGAAACATTCATTATACAAAAAAAAAAAGCAATGTAAATTCCAAATAGCTTAAATGGGCTTTCTCTTAGACGTAAAAAAAAATCTTTCCGTATATAACGCACACTGAAACAGTATAGCATGTGAAAAGTAGGCTTGATTGCAGCGGCAGACGGTTTGTTTTGAATGCAACAATATGGCTACCGCCCTGCTGGGTCAGCATCATGACTTTCGATAGAGAAAGCCTGTTAGGGCGCAGAAAAAGGATCTGATACCCAGTTTTCCTTCCGACTCCACCAGTGTCCCATTTTTCATCAAAGCCAACGTGAGCGGGATACCCAGATTTCAAAACATGAATACTGATCTGCCCCCTGGAGGTTTTTTATACCAACCTACTATTATATATCGTTACCACAGAGGAACGAACAATAATCAAACTGTAATGTGATGTCTTCATTCTGACGCTCGCGTTCATTTCAGCGTGAGAATTACTTCACTAAAGACTTCGAACGAATTTAGAAATAAAGAATAAAAGAGTTGTAATTAAGAAGAATTAGTCTGTGTGAAGGGAAAAGTAGTTTGTCTCTGTGCACTAGAGTATAAAGAAGAAATGTTTTTATTTGGTGGGTGCGAGGGAGGTTAAATAAGTTTATTAGTGTGTATCTTGTTAATGAACTAGTGAAAAAAAAGAAGTTCATCGACTTGTTTGTGGTGATCACCACCAGAAAAGAATTGGTTCTGTGAAGCCAGTATCCTTAGCCGCAGTTTTGTAATGATGATGAATAAAACTTTAGAAGGAACTCCTTTGGTGTGTTGGGTTATTTTACCTCTGAGCTGCACTTTTTTGCCCACCATGGGCGAATAGCCAAGTCACATGGACCCAGAAGGCTCAGACAAGGTTGGGGGAGGGGACCCACTGGAACAGCTGTTGGGAGACAGATGGTAGCCTCCCGTCAAGGCCATCCAGCATGTTCTTTAATGACCAGAGGGTATGGCTCTGCCGCAAACGGGGCCACAACTTAACGACAAACGGCAGCCTTTCCAAGCACATCAGTGTCCCCTACTGACCGTGGGCGGGGAATTTTCGGGAGACAAATCTCAACGCTGACCCAGCTAGGACTTGAACCTGGGAACTGCAGATTATGAACCTGGTGCGCTACCATATAACACAGTGTGAAGTTATTTTGACTATTTCTAACTTAAACTTCATAAATCCCCAGGTATAGATGAATTTACAATGGAAGTGCTTAGAGCTGGGAATATTTCGGTTACCACTTGGATGACTGAAATTCTGAATATGTTTTATGATAAAAGCATGGTTCCTAAGGATTTTACCAGAGCTATTGTTATTCCTATTTTCAAAAAAGGTGATCGCAGTTCTTGTGCTAACTATAGGGGTATCAGCCTAGTCTCTGTTCCAGGAAAAGTTCTTTCCATGATTGTGCTTAATAGAAGTAAGAATCTGGTGACAGTCAATTGCGTGATGAGCTGACTGTTGTGCTAACCACTACTCCACCAATGGCTAGCTTTTTCTTTGATTCGCACAGTGGCGCCATCTATCCGGGAAATGGACGCCCTGAGCGTGACAAATATTAATTTTATCTATATTGAGGCAACAGAGTTGTCCACTTCCCAGATAGATAGCGCTACTGTGCGAATGAAATAAAAATTCCGAAAATTTGATAACGTCACACAAGCTGAGAAAAAGTTAGCCATTGCTGGTATAGTGGTTAGCATAACAGGCATGTTTCCTGGAGACATGGGCTAGAACCCACTCTTGGCAAAACCAACTATTTTCAGCTCATTATTTCACGAGTCTAGAAATTTTTTAGTTATAAGCGTTTCTTATAAGCTATAACTAAATGATCCTTTACTACTAAGGATGCAATTAGTTAATTCCGTCTGCACTATTGTTTTAAACATTTTTCAGGTGTAATATCCTTTCTGAGATTCTTAGGAAGGCAAATCCTTATTATAAGCACTTCAGACAAGGAGCCACGTTACGCTACTGAACCATCAACACCGTTTCAAAGATATTGCGATATCAACACCCTTTCAAGGATATTGGAAAATGAGCCTACAGCGTGGTCCACGGATTTTGATGGGCACACTCAACCCAAAAATTTTACCAGAGCTATTATTATCAACACACAGGTTAAGAGCAACATGCAACAGGCTCAACACACAGGTTAAGAGCAATATGCACGTGTGCCATCGCACCAATCAGGTTCTCGAATCATGAGGCCCATGTACACTTCTAAGGACATGATTGAACTGTCATCGTCTCATAATAGCTCAAATTAATTTTTTTTTCCAAATCTCAGTGAGGATCTTAGTCGATACCTCATTGCTAGTGAGTGCACTATATGTTCCAAATGTATAAAAAATATTTTAAACCTTTAATGGCAAATAAATTTAGATATTAGAATCTCGGTGAATTCAATGCAGAGAAAAGTATCAGAATGTCCTTTGGGACAACAGAAAGCTATCGGCAATTGATTTATAGGAATCTTCAAACTTTATAATTAACGATTAAAGTCTAAATGCAATCAGGGGGTTAAAGTTTTCACGTTAGAGCCTAATAAATAGTTAAATTTAGAAACTATAACTGCAGCAAGGTATAGAAATAACACCCAGAGTTTTAGCTTTCTGAATTTCAGAAGAAATGGATTCCTCTGGAATCATTGCTGTTGACACCCACTCATCTGAACGGAAATCAAATCGATTTCTCTTTTTGAAGAATATCTCCCATTATTTAATATACTGTTAGCAATGGGATTTATTTCAGTTCCATTTTCAAAATTCTCTGTTGCTGTGCAATCGGTTTTCGATGCTGAAATAACAACATATTATTACGAATAATGTGAAGACTAAACTTTGCTGTCTAATGCACTTATTTGGATATCTTCAAATTTAAGTGTTTTAAAGTTTTCTATGATATTTATGTAACTTAGAATATAGTAGTGGTGCAGTTTGTTCGACGGGGAATTTATTGCGCAAGGAATTTCTACAGTCGCTTAAAAAGTATCCGAACATTATGGTTGATTACAGAATTGAGAAAACATATCTGAAAACGATTTTTTTACAAATTAGTGATCTGGCAAACTTTGTGTTCTATATAGTCGCTCAAAAAAGTATCCGAAAGCTATGGTTGATTACGGAATTCAGAAAACATATCTGACAACGTTTTTTTAGAAATAGTGATCTGGCAACTTTCGTGTTCTATACAGTCGCTCAAAAAAGTATCCGAATGCTATGGTTGATTACAGAATTCAGAAAAAATACCTGGCAAGGTTTTTTTTATAAATAAGTGATCTGGCAAACTTCATGTTCTGTACAGCGGTAAAAAAAAAGTATCTGAACGATAAGGTTAATTACAGAATTCAGAAAAAATGTCTGGCAACGGATTTTTTACAAATTAGTGATATGGCAAACTTCGTGTACTGTACAGTCGCTCAAAAAAGTATCCGAACGCTAAGGTTGATTACAGAATTCAGAACACATTATCTGGCAACGATTTTTTTAGAAATTAGTGATCTGGCAACCTTCGTGTACTGTACAGTCGCTCAAAAAAGTATCCGAACGCTAAGGTTGATTACAGAATTCAGAACATATATTCTGGCAACGAGTTTTTTTTTTAGAAATGAGTGATCTGGCAACCTTCGTGTACTGTACAGTCGCTCAAAAAAGTATCCGGACGCTAAGGTTGAATTCAGAACACATATCTGGCAACGATTTTTTTTTTTACAAATTAGTGATCTGGCAAACTTCGTGTACTATACAGTCGCTCAAAAAAGTATCCGAACGCTAAGGTTGATTACAGAATTCAGAACACATTATCTGGCAACGATTTTTTTAGAAATTAGTGATCTGGCAACCTTCGTGTACTGTACAGTCGCTCAAAAAAGTATCCGAACGCTAAGGTTGATTAGAGAATTCAGAACACATATCTGGCAAAGTTTTTTTTTTTACAAATTAGTGATCTGGCAACCTTCATGTACTGTACAGTCGCTCAAAAAAGTATCCGAACGCTAAGGTTGATTACAGAATTCGGAACACATATCTGGCAACGATTTTTTTTTAGAAATTAGTGATCTGACAAACTTTGTGTACTGTACAGTTGCTCAAAAAAGTATCTGAACGCTAAAGTTGATTAGAGAATTCAGAACACATATCTGGCAACGTTTTTTTAGAAATTAATGATCTGGCAACCTTCGTGTAGAGTCGTGTAATCTTCGTGTACGTACACAAAGGTTGCCAGATCCCTAATTTCTGAAAAAATTGCTGCCAGATATTTTTTCTGAATTTTGTAATTTAATAGTGTTCGGATACTTTTTTGAGCGGCTGTACATCGGTTAATACCGTACAAAATGTTGGTAAAAATCGAGATTTAGACAGATTATATTAAGATTTTTAAATCATCCCAACCACATTTTCTCACAAAAAGTTTATTTTAGAACTTAAGTTTTAAATTTTAAATTTAGACACAACATTGGGTAATATGATCATAATTTGGCGATCTCTCAGTGTGTAGTTGTGAAAAGGCCAGCATCTGAAAAAAACAAAAATAAAGGAGAGTGGCCTTGGATAAACTCTGTAGAGCAGGAAAAAGTAAGAAGGCTTGCGAAGAGAGAGTGGCTTGCCATTCCTGTATGACATTCTCTGCCTACCTCTTAATAGATATCTTGAAATTTTTCATTTTTCTTTTTTTTTAAACGAATGAAACCTACTTGTATATTTATTAAATTTTTTCCC
>JAWZYU010000598.1:0-97000 GCA_038380435.1 Ryuthela nishihirai
AGGAAGAAACGAATGAGTGATAAACGAATGAACTAAGCGGAGCCGAGTAAGTACAACTTTCTCCTTCTGATTCCTGCGAAAACAAGACTGCCATTGGTTTGGCAATAGGCTTGATCTCCAAAAGCTTGTTGCCAATCTGTTGAAACCAAGATCTCTGCCACTGTGCCCGGAGCTCAAATGGAAAAACGCTGCCAGAAGTCCAAGTATGGAACCAGCAGCGGAGAGTCAGATAGAGGAATGGCTGACCTGGCAGCAGCATCTGCCAAGTCATTGCCCATGATCCCAACGTGCCTGGGCACCCAACAGAAGAGAACGGTGGTGGTGGTGGCTTCCAGACAATGGAGGTGCTGGCAGATCTTGGAGAGAACAGGATGAGGCTGATGCCTCACAGAGATCAAAGCCTGTAGCGAGCTAAGTGAGTCGGTGTAGAGGACATACCAACGATGACACTTTGCCGCTATGTAGTCCAAGGAAAGGCTGATAGCATGCAACTCTGCAGTAAAGATGGAACACTGCTGTGGGATCTGGTCTGCAATGATTACATCACAGCGGACCACGGCTGATCCCACCGATGTACCGAAATTTGAGCCATCTGTGTAGATAGGTAAGAAGTCCAGACGCTCAGCATGATGGCTGGCAAAGAGTTGCCGATACACATAGTTGGATGTAAAGACCTTCCCCATCCTGCACAGGGAAAAATCGCAGGAAGGAGAAACACTGAGCTAAAGTGGAAGTGGCTCGGCTGTTGATTGTCCGATGCTATCGAGACTGGTTTTGAAGTCTCGCAGGTTGGGTTGTTTTACCTCTGAGCGGCACTTTTTTGCACACAATGGGCTAAATGGCCAGGTCACATAGACCCCGAAGGCTCAGAGAAGGTTGGGGAAGGGGACCCACTGGAACAGCTGTTGGGAGACAGATGGTAGCCTCCCGTCAAGGCCACCCAGCGTGTTCTTTAACGTGCACAGGGTATGGTTCTCCCGCACACGGGGCCACAGCTTAACGTCCCATCTGACGGAAGGCGGCCTTTCCAAGCCCATCGGTGTCCCCTACTGCCCGTGGGCAGGGTGGGGAATTTTGCGGAGATAAATCTCAACGCTGACCCAGCTGGGACTCGAACCTGGGAACTGCAGATTACGAGCCTGGCACGCTACCGACTGAGCCACCCCCGCCCCATGTCTCGCAGGAAACCTCAGACACGCAAACCAAAAGGACAAATGGCAGTCAGCCGATTCTGGTAGAACATTTTCCACCAGGGACTAAAAACGCAGTCCCAAGTGGGATGGCCTAGCAGGGATCACAATTTTACTGCATACTGTAGGAACAACTGCTGATGGCGAATAAATAACGATGGTTCATCGATCTCAACATAGGGACTCTGGACCGGTGAAGTGCGGAAGGCCCCCATGCAAATACGGAGGGCCTGATGGTGTAGAGGATCCAGCACCTTAACCACCGAATCCCGGGCGGTTCGTTGGTTGGTTGTTTTAGGTTTTATGGCGCATGGGCGACTACGCCATAATGCGCCAAACGAAAGACAATATAAAAGATAAAAGAAGTGTAACTCGCAACCAAATTTAAAAGAAAAGAGCTATATTGTAAAATGGTAAAACAACAGATTGGTTTGGTTGTTTGGGGTTTTTTGGCGCAACAGCAACTAAGGCTATATTGCGCCAAACAAACGATAAAAAGGGATAAAAGTCTCAGAACCCACAACCAAAGTTAAAAAGAACACAAACGAAACGCCATAAAAACGATAAGTAAAAAGAAGTAAAAAGAAACAACAAGAGTAGAAGTTAACAATAAAAATGGGTGTATATTACCTATTTAAAATCGCAAACAAGGGTAAAAACTAGAAAATATAGTAAAAATCAGAGACATGTAAAATAACCAGTAAAACGTAAAAAGTCAAAAACAGGAGTTAAAAACGATTCATCAGATAAAAGATGGCCCAGTGTAAGAGGCTCAGCCATAAAAATGTGGAAAGTAAAATACAATTTACATTCAAGTTTAAAAGCTGGACACTGAATTAAAATATGTTTAACAGTTAAAAAGGTGTCACAAAACTCGCACTTAGGTACTGCGTCCGCCTTAAGAAGAAAAGAGTGGGTTAAAAACGAGTGACCAAAGCGGAGCCGAGCAAGGACAACTTCCTCCTTACGATTCCTGCAAAAACAAAACTGCCACGGTTTGACAATCGGCTTGATCTCGAAGAGCTTGTTAGCAACCTGTTCTGACCAAGATCTCTGCCACTGTGCCCGGAGCTCGATGGTGAAACGCTGCCGGAAATCCACATATGGAACCGGCAACGGAGAGTCGGACAGGGGCGTGGCTGACCTGGCAGCAGAATCTGCCAAATCGTTGCCCCTGATGCCGACATGACCGGGCACCCAACAGAAGAGAATCGTGGTGGTGGCTGCCAGACGATGGAGCTGCTGGCGGATCTTGGATAGAACAGGGTGAGGCCAATGCCTCACCGAGATCAAAGCCTGTAGCGAGCTAAGCGAGTCGGTGTAAAGCACACACCGACGATGATGTTTAGCTGCTATATGGTCCAAGGCAATGCTGATAGCATGCAACTCAGCAGTGAAGATGGAACACTGCTGTGGGATCTGGTCTGCAATGATTACATCACAGCAGACCATGGCTGAACCCACAGAAGTGCCGGACTTCGAGCCATCTGTGAAGACAGGCAAGAAGTCTGGGTGCGCAGCACGATGGCTGGCAAAGAGTTGCCAGTACACACTGTCGTGTGTAAAGGCTTTCCCCGTCCTGCACAGGGAAAAATCGCAGGAAGGGGAAACAGTGAGCCAAGGTGGAAGTGGCTCAACTGTCGACTGTGCGATGCTATCGAGACTGGTATTGATGTCTCGCAAGTAACCTCGGACACTCAAACCAAAAGGACGAATGGCAGTCGGCCGATTCTGCTATAACATTTCCCACCTGGGACTGAAAACGCAGTCCCAAGTGGGATGGCCTGGCAGGGATCGCAATTTTGATGCATACTGCAGGGACAACTGCTGACGGCGAATAGATAAAGATGGTTCGTCAGTCTCAACGTAGAGACTCTGGACCAGTGAAATGCGGAAAGCCCCCGTGCACACACGGAGGGCCTGATGATGGAATGGGTCCAGCACCTTCACCACCGAATCCCGGACGGAGTCATACACCTGGGATCCGTAGTCCAGTTTCGACCCGACAAGTGCACGGTAAAGGCGGAGCAAAGAACATCGGTCCGCCCCCCAAGAGAGGGAGGAGAGGACCTTGATGATGTTCAATGCCCGCGTGCACTTTGACCTGAGATGTCGAATATGAGGTAAAAAGGTCAATTTCCGGTCGAAGATGAGACCGAGAAACTTGGTCTCCGCCACAACTGGAATGATGGTACCCCCGAGCCGCAGCTCGGGGTCCAGATGAAGATTACGCTTGCGGCAAAAGTGCACACAAGCGGTCTTCTGTGGGGAGAACCGGAACCCATTGGCCGTCGCCCAAACCGAGAGTGCGGTTCAGGGCAGTTTGCAGTTGTCGTTCAATGACCCTCATGCTGGACGATGAGCAAAAGATGCTAAAGTCATCAACATAGAGGGCATTGCCTACAGTCGGAGGAAGTTGCCGTGTAATGGAATTTATCTTGACAGCGAAAAGCGTAACACTCAGGACGCAGCCTTGAGGCACCCCCTGTTCTTGCGGGAAAGGCCGCGATAGAGTGTTGCCGACACGGACTCGAAAAACACGAGAAGATAAAAACTTCGCGATGAAGATCGGCATGTGACCTCGCAAGCCGAAGCTGTGAAGGTCACGAAGAATGCCGAATCTCCATGCCGTGTCGTACGCTTTTTCGATGTCGAAGAACACTGACACCAGGTGCTCTCGTCGTATAAAAGAATTCCTGATCGCCAATTCGAGGCGGATCAGGAGGTCTAAAGTAGACTGGTGCCTGCGAAAGCCACACTGGGTGTTGGAAAGAAGGCCGTGATGTTCCAAATACCAGGCCAGCCTGGTATTTACCATCCTTTCCAACACCTTGCAGACGCAGATCGTCAAAGCAATTGGACGATAATTGGAAGGAATCTTGGGATCTTTCCCTGGCTTAGGGAAGGCCAAGACGATGGCCTCCCGCCAGGAGTCCGGAAACTGCTCCTCGATGAAAATACGGTTCAAGAGTCGGAGCAGTCGATACTTACTCGATGGTGAGAGATGTTGGAGCATGGCATAATGGACATTGTCTGGCCCCACAGCAGATGCACGAGAAGTGTGCAGAGCAAGGCGAAGCTCCTCCGCTGTGAATGGCCTGTTGTAAGACTCCAGGCCATTCGAATCGAAGGACAGCGGAGAACGTTCGGCCCTGCTCTTCTGGGCCAGAAACTCGGGGGAGTAGGAGGACAGAGAAGAGATGGTGGAGAATGACTCCCCCAGAATGTCGGCAATTGCTCGAGGATTAGCAATTGCCTGTCCATTGTGCTCCAGGATCGATAATGAGTGGGACGTGTACTTCCCACCCATCTTCCGGACCTTATCCCACACGATTTTAGAACTGGTCATGCGGGTGATAGAAGATGTATATTTCATCCAAGATTCCTTCTGGCTCTGGCGCCGGACGAAACGGGCTTTCGCCCTGGCGCGTTTGAATGCTTCGAGGTTGGGGGACGTCGGATATCTCCGAAACACCCCCAAGCCTTGTTCTGAGCCTTACGAGCTGCGGTGCAGTCGGGATTCCACCACGGTTTTGGGAACCGTGGAAACCGAGTCGAGGTCTGAGGAATAGTAGAGGCAGCTGCATGGACGATGCAGTCCGTCAACTCCGCCACTGCATCATTGATGGGCTCCTGGCTGACAGAGTGCTCATCGAGCTCAGACAAGAACTCGAAGCCACTCCAATCAGCCCAATCAAGCCTACACCGGGAGACATGCGAAGGGCTGCAAGGCCCCCCACGAGAGATGGTACACACCACGGGGAGGTGATCACTTCCGTAGGGATTGTCCTCGACCTCCCATGTAAAGAGTGGAAGGATCGAGGAGGAGCAGATGGTGAGGTCAATGGCAGTGAATGTGCGGGTTGGGGTGTGAAAGTAGGTACTGACACCGGTGTTCAACAGAAACAGCGATGGATCCAGGAGACACTGCTCCAAGACCCGGCCCCTCCCGTTGGTGTCAGCACTGCCCCAGAGCGGACTGTGGCCGTTGAAGTCCCCCATGATGAGGAAGGGGGAAGGCAGCTGCGAGACGAGGTCATCAAGGTCATCCCGGAAAACGATGCTTCCGGGCGGGAGATAGACAGAACAGACAGTCAACGAAAATCCCACAAAGAGGCGGATGGCAACCACCTCTAAGTCGGTGGTGAGGGGAATGACCTGGAATGGTTGCTCACGAGGATGGCAACACCTCCGTGAGCTGGATCATCTCCATCCCGGTCCCGGCCAACGAGAGAAAAGTGCCTGATTTTGGGACTGTTGACTGTCTGCAAAAATGTCTCCTGCAGGCACACGCAGAGGGGTTCGTGTGCCCTCAGGAGGACTTTGATGTCGTCAATATTCCTCTGGAATCCACGACAGTTCCATTGAAGGAGTGTGGCCATCTCAGGTCTTGGAAGAATTGGCGGACGACTTTCGATTTATTTTAACCGTCGCCAGCGACGGTTTTGGAAAAATTGGGCGGTCAGTGTCCATGTCCTCGGAGTTGTCCGAGCAACATGGATCAGAGACCGCCGAACGACGAGGTAAAATTTTCTTTTTGGGCCCCGGCGGGGGCCCCTTGGGTTTCATAGGTCTTGCTGTCTGTGGGCGGGGTGGAGGGGGCCTTCCGGAGGTGGATGTGGAAGGCACAGACACAGGAATAGAAACCGGTGTCGATGTCGAGATGGACACCGACGTCGGCTTCACCTGCGTCAAGAGGTACTTGGCAGCAGGCGAGAAAGATTCAGCAGGTGGAATGCTAATGTCTGTCTGCACCGCCACGGAAGCCATCATAACGATGGGCTCTCTGACAACCGCACCGGCATAGGAGACCTTGCCAGGTGGAGCAGGCGGTGCAGCGAGCTTTCTCGCCTCTGGATAGCTGATATTGTGAAGGGTCTTTAGGCGCTGTACCTCTTTCTCCTCCAGCCACTTCGGACAGTCGCGGGAGTACGCCGGATGTTCACCACGGCAGTTTACACAGCATGCCTTTTCTGCTGTGCAGTCAGGTTCAAGATGATCCTGACTGCCACAACGAGCACAGGTGGGCTTGCCCCGGCATACGGTGCGGGCATGGACAAACCTCTGACATTGAAAGCAACGCAGAGGGTTGGGGATAAATGGCCGCACCTCGCAGTGTAAGTAGCCTGCCTTGATGGAAGTAGGCAGGTGTGGTGTGTTGAAAGTTAGAATAAGTACTCGGCTGGGCTCTAACTTTCCATTACGGCGTGAAGAAACCCAGTGGACTGCTATCACTCCCTGGGCTGAAAGCTCCGAGAGGATTTCCTCCTCAGAAACCTGGAGGAGGCCCCACTCGGAGATCACACCCCGGGAGGAATTGAGCGTCTTGTGTGGAGTGACTTCGACTGCCACTCCACCAATCGCTGTAACCTTTAATAGAAGCTCCGAATGCTTGGAGCACGCAGTCTCCACCTGCAAGTCACCAGATCTTAGGCGCTTGACAGATTTCGGTTCTCCCGCAAGACCTTGAATACCCTTGTGTATAAAAAATGGATACATGTCCCCAAGAACCTGATCACCCGTAGAGTGGATGATCAGGAACTTCGGAGACGGAGACACACACAAAAACGAGGGCAAAGACAGAGAATTTGGGGGTTCATGGCGAGCCCTCTTGGCGGCATTGATCGGATTATTATGAGTTGGAGAACTCAGGTTTGTTTTAAAAAATTCAGTGCCCGTTGTCCCCACCCACCATGGAGTCCAACAAGGGGACGCCCAGTTGGGCGCCAAGGCTGCCCGGGCACCATACCCACACAGCCAGTGAGCCAAGCCCTCACTACAAAACAAAAAGGAAAAGTAAAAGAGAAATGGTGGGAAACTCGTCGGAGTTCCCACAAAAGGAAAGAAGCAACAAAGCAATAAAGTGTGAGGCAAGAGCTGGCCTCACAAAAGAAAGAAAACTACAAAATTAGTAAATGTGTGGGGAAACTCGCAAACCGTTGTCTGGACGGTGGACAAGGTTACTCACTGATCAGCACAGTTGACCCTAGCAGGACCAGCCGACCAGCCGATTGATCCTGAGGGGGCCGCCCCAGGACCTCCCGTTTACCTGAAGCAGAGGCCAAAGCAGTGTATAGCAGCGGCCCCGGAAGTCACTGCCCAGCCCCACGACAGACAGGCTCCCCAATGGCAAAACGGCCAAAGGGGACCCCACCAGTCATGAGCTGGGGAGAGAAGACGGGGACCCCTGAGCAACTGCCAGGATCCTCGTTTCCAGGGACACGGGTCTCCGCGCACGGCAAACACGCGGGCGAGCGTTTAGGAACCTGCGAAGGTAACCGAGCCAGCGGAACCTTCACAGGGTGGTCCCCCTCACTGCGTACAGGCGCTCACACCGAGGGGGCTGAGCCAGCAGAACCTTCACAGGGTGGTCCCCCTCACCGCTTACAGGCACTCACACCGAGGGGGTAAAACAACAGAAAACAAGTGAATAAGTGCAAAATAAAACAAAATAGTTCCAGGTGTAAGCGACCTGGGATATATATACAATGTATAAGGTGGTAAAATCAAAGTCGACTAAAATAACCAGTAATCGTAAAAATTGAAATATAGGGGTAAAACAACAATGGTCGGATAAAAAATGTCCGAGTGTAAGGGGCTCGGACATAAAATTATGAAAGTTAAAAAAACGTACGTCATTCAAATTTTAAACATTGACGTTCAATTAAAATATGTTAGATTGTTAAAATGGTGTCGCAAAACTCGCACTTAGGTTCATCGTCTGCCCATAGAAGAAACGATTGAGTAAGAAAAGAATGACCTAAGCAGAGTCCAGCAAGTACAACTTCCTCCTCGTGATTCCTGCAGTAACACGACTGCCATGATTTGATGATAGGTTTGATCTCAAAGAGCTTGTTGGTAAGCTGTTCTGACCAAGATCTCTGCCAACGTGCGCAGGGCTCGATCGTAAAACGTTGCTTGAAATCCAGATAAGAAACGAGCAACAGAGAGCTGGACAGGGGCGTGGCCGGCTTGGCAGCAGCATTTGCCAAGTCATTGCCCCTGATCCTAACGTACTTGGGCACCCAACAGAAGAGAATGGTGGTGGTGGTGGTGGTGGTGGTGGTGGCTGCCAGACTATGGAGGTGCTGGCGGATCTTGGAGAGAACAGGATGAGGCCGATGCCTCACAGAGATCAAAGCCTGTAGCGAGCTAAGTGACTGAGTGTAGAGGACACACTGACGATGACACTTAGCCGCTATGTGGTCCAAGGTGAGACTGATAGCGTGCAACTCAGCAGTGAAAATAGAACACTGCAGTGGGATCTGGTCTGCAATGATTACATCACAGTAGACCATGGCTGATCCCACTGATGTGCCGGACTTCGAGCCATCTGTAAAGACAGGCAAGAAGTCCGGATGCACAGCACGATGCCTGGCAAAGTGTTGCTGGTACACACAGTCGGATGTAAAGGCCTTCTCTGTCCTGCACAGGGGAAAATCACAGGAAGAAGAAACAGCGAGCAAGGTGGAAGTGACTCAGACTGGAAACTCAGTCCCAAGTGGGATGGCCAGGCAGGTATCGCAATATAGATGCATATTGTAGGGACAACTGCTGACGACGAAGAGATAGAGAGGGTTAGTCGGTCTCAACGTAAAGACTCTGGACTAGTGAGGTACAGAAGGCACCCATGCAAACATGGAGGGCCTGATGATGGGTCCAGCACCTTCACCACCGAATCCCGGGGGGAGTTGTACACCTGTGATCCGTAGTCCAGTTCGATCGGACAAGTGCATGGTACAGGCGGAGCAGAGAACATCGGTAAGCTCTACACGAGAGAGAGGAGAGAACCTTGACGACATTGAATGCCCGCGTGCACTTAGACCTGAGATGATGTACGTGGGAAAAAAAGGTCAATTTCCGATCGAAGATGTGACCGAGAAACTGGGTCTCCACCACAACTGGAATGATGTTAACCCCAAGCCGGAGCTCGGGATCCAGGTGAAGATTACGCTTGTGGCAAAAGTGCATACAAGTGGTCTTCTGTGGGGAGAACCAAAACCCGTTTGCTGTCGCCCAAACTGAAAGATTATTCAGAGCAATTTGCAGTTGTCTTTCAATGACCATCATGCTGGACGAAGAGCAAAAGATACTAAGTCATGAATAGAGAGGGCATTGCCTACTGAAGGAGGAAGTTGTCTAGTAATAGAATTAATCTTGGCAGCGAAAAGTGTAACACCCAGAACGCAGCCTTGTGGCATCCCCTGTTCTTGGAGGTAAGGTCGCGACAGAGTGTTGCCGGCACAAACACGAAAAGAACGTGCCAATAAAATGTTCGAGATGAAGATCGGCATGTGACCTCTCAAGCCAAGCTAAGGAGGTCACGAAGAATACCGAATCTTCAAGCCGTGTCGTATGCTTTTTCGATGTCAAAGAAAATTGACACCAGGTGCTCTCTATGTAAAAATGAATTTCTGATAGCCGATTCGAGGCGTATCAGATGGTCAAGAGTTGACCGTTGCCTGCGAAAGCCACACTGGGTGTTGGAAAGAAGGTTGTGGTGTTCTAAATACCAGATGAATCTGGCACTTACCATTCTTTCCAACTCCTTGAACACGCAGCTCATCAATGCAATCGGACGATAATTCGAAGGAATCGTGGAATCCTTTCGTCGCTTCAGGAAGGCCAAGACGACGGCTTCCCACCAAGAGTCCAGAAACCGCTCCTCGATGAAAATGTGGTTGAAGAGTCGTAGCAGCTGATCCTTACTCTATGGTGAGAGATGTTGAAGCATAGCATAATGGACATTGTTTGGCCTGATGGCAGATGCACGAGAAGAGTGCAGAGCAAGGCGAAGCTTCTCCGCTGTGAATGGCCTGTTGTAAGACTCCAGGCCATTCGAATGGAAGGACAGTGGAGACAGTGGAGAGAGCGTTCAACCCTGCTCTTCTATGCCAGAAACTCAGGGGAGTAGGAGGATAGAGAAAAGATAGAGGAGAATGACTCCTCTAGAATGTCGGCAATTGCTTTTTGATCAGCAATTGCCTGTCCATTGTGCTCCAGGATCGATAACGAGTGGGACATGTAGTCCCCACTCATCTTCCAGACTTTATCCCGCACAACCTTAGAAATGGTCATGCAGGTGATAGAAGACATGTAATTGATCCAAGATTCCTTCTGGCTCTGGTGCCGAACAAAACGAGCTTTCGCCCTGGTGCATTTGAACTTTTCAAGGTTGGAGGAAGTCGGATATCTCCGAAACACCCCCCAAGCCTTGTTCTTAACCTTACGAGCTGCAGTTCAATCTGGATTCCACCACGGTTTTTGAAAGTGAGAAAACCATGTCGAAGTTTGAGGAATTGTTCATGTACCTGCATCTTCGATACAGTCCGTTATCTCCACAACTTCCACATTGATGGGCTACTGGATGACAGAGTGGATCTCGAGCTCAGATAGCAGCTTGAAACCACCCCAGTCAGCCCGATCGAGCCTCCACCGCGAGACGCATGAAGGGCTACAAGGCCCCCACGGGAGATGGTGCACACCACGGGGAGGTGATCGCTTCCATAGGGGTTGTCCTCGACCTCCCATGTAAAGAGTGGAAGGATCGAGGAGGAGCAGATGGTAAGGTCAATGGCAGTGAAAGAGCGGGTTGGGGAGTGAAAGTAAGTACTGACACTGGTGTTCAACAGGGAGAGAGAAGGATCCAGGAGCCACTGCTCTAGGCCTCCACCCCTCCCGTTGGTGTCCGAAGAGACGGATGGCTACCGCCTCCAAGTTGGTGGTGAGGGGTATGACCCGGAAAGGAGAATGGTTGGTCACGAGGATGGCGACAACCCCGCGAGCTGGACCATCTCCATCCCGGTCCCGGCGAACTAGTGAAAAGTGCCGGATCGTGGGATCTGTGACTGGCTGCAAGTATGTCTCCTGCATGCACACACAGATGGGCTAGTGTGCCTGAAGGAGGCCTTGATGTCATCAAGATTCTTCTGGAATCCACGACAATTCCATTGTAGGAGGGTGCTAGCTCAGGACTTAGAAGAGCGGGAGGACGACGAATTCCTATTCAGCTTAACTGCCACAGAGGATGGTTTAGTGAATAGGGGGCGGGCGGTATCCATGTCCTCGAAATCATCCGAGGGGCATGGATCAGTGACCGCCCTTTGAGGAGGAGCAATGATTTTCTTTTTTGGCCCCGGTGGGTGCCCCTTCAGTTTGGAAAGTCTTACTGTCTGAGGACGGGGAGGTGGAAGACTGAGTTGCAGGAATGGTTGGTTGGTTGGTTGTTTGGGTTTTATTGGCACAACAGCAACTAAGGCTATATTGCACCAAACAAACGACAAAAAGGGATAAAAGTCTCATAACCCAAAATCAAAGTTAAAATGAACACAAACAAAACGGCAAAAAAAGATTAGTAAAAAAGAATAAAAAGAAGCAACAAGTGTATAAGTCAACAATAAAAATGGGTGTATAGGACCTAGTTAAAATCACAAACTAGGGTAAAAACTAGGAAACATAGTAAAAATCAAATTCATGTAAAATAACCAGTAAAACGTAAAAAGTCGAAAACTGGAGTTAAAAATGATTCATCTGATAAAAGATGGCCGAGTGTAAGAGGCTCGGCCATAAAATTGTGGAAGGTAAAATACATTTTGCGTTCAAGGTTAAAAGCTGCACAATGAATTAAAATATGTTTAATGGTTAAAATGGTGTACAGGAATGGAAACCGGAGTTGATGTCGAAGTCGAAACCACCCTCGGTTTCGCCTGCGTCAGGAGGTACTTAGCTGCTGGTGAGAAAGACTTAGTAGGTGGTACACTGGTGTCATTCTGCACGGAAACCGAATATACCATGTATATTGATAAATGTCCCAGTATTTGTAGTATGTGTTAGTTATTCACAAACCATTAAGTTTACTTACCAATAGGATATTTTCCCCATTGCCATTGGAACAAGCAATGCCAAAGGGACCTAACTCCTGCCCAAAGATTAGAGTCAGAACCAACTTTAACATTGAGTCACCTAGCACAAGAGAAATATCTTCTTTCTTCACAGAATTCAAAATACCCAGAAACTGGCTGTAAAATGTATCTTTCTCGTTCTCTCATCAGTGTCCTCTGTGGGAATCATGACATTCAAATCTTTAATTTTTGTTTTAAATTTTGTTGTAAAGAATCTTTCATTAATGCAGTCATATCCTATAAGAGCATCACTGGCATGTCTGCTGAGAAGCAAACTACACCTTGGAGATGCTTTCCATCCACTCTCCCTGAAAAGAGAAATTTAAAGTTATTTTTAAGTATCTCATCTTTACCTGTCCATCTGGTCTCTTGCAAGCCTAGACTATCTAGGTTATTGCGCTGGAATTCTTGCGTGAGGATATCAAGAAAATAATCTTTATGTAATGTCCTCACGTTCTACGTTGCTGTAGAGAGAAAGTGATTAGTAGGATTTTTAAATAAACTAGGTTTATTAAGATATGTCGGGCCTACAATATCAAACAGCTCCCTGATCGCAGGCATGGGCAAAGACCTGTTCCTCCTCTGCTAAAGGCTGAAGTCACCGATGCTGGTAGGAACTTCAGGCACCACCTTTTCAAATGAACCTTTTCAAGAGCATTATGACCTATCTGAGACACATTACTCCAGTTTAGGATTGACGATGCCCAACTAGCTAAATGAGAGTTCAGGTACCTGCGATGGCCTCTGATCAGGATTATAAACCAGCTGATATAAGGTATCCCGTGCCTCTGTTAAACTTAGGACTGGCACCCCACAAGCAAACAGAAAACACAGCGGCAGATTCTCCCTCAACAGAGGCCCACCAGTGCAGCAAATCCAGAATCTATAACCAAGATCAAATCCATAAACAAGTCCAGTCTAGTAGGTATACATGGTCAGCACCAGGAGCCTGTGAGGTTGGCCTATCCTCAGCAGGGTTGACAAAAAAGAAAAAGTGACCATAGATGACCAGATCAATAGGCCACACTGAACTGGAAGCCCTCCCCTTCCATTCCCTTCCAAAAGAGAATATCTCTTTCGAAAGGTACTAACGGCCTACACCACGAGAAGGCGGGGTCAGACATTACGCGCTAGACCTCGCTGATTCTATGCATCATCACTTGGGATTTTGTTGCAAAAAAGATTTGTTAACTGACTTACAAACTATATTAATTGGCAAAATAATTTTTTATTAAATCATATTATATTTATTTCTTGTGTGTACAATAAAAATTATTCAAAATTTACCTCTCTACTTCCTTCAAAAACTGCTTCATAATAAATTTAAACAGATTGCATTTAAAAAGGAGTGTTGGTAAAAAAATTTATTGTAACTTATACTTTAGCAATTTATGATGCCAAACTATTAAAATGCATTAACTAAACCACTATATGTCCAGTTACAAGCATATAGAACGAATCTGGACTTTTATATGTATTTAATAGGAATTCAGTGTCGTTTTTAACAGAAGATATTTTGGAAACAATTGCATTTGTACAATGAGGAATAAGTGCATGCCATTTTTTCCCTGTTATTGCTATGCAAAATTAATGTTGAAAAGTATATTTTAAAAGATAAAAGCTCAATGCATAAGAGAAAGAAACAAAGTAAAAATATCTTTATGGGAAACACTGATTGTGACTTATAATTGTAGTGAATTGTTCTGTACAAGGTATTTCAAGAAAATCAAACGATAATAAATATAAAAGGTGTTTCAAAAAGGAAGCAACCCTAAATATAAGAGAGTAGAACTTAGGTGCATGTACATTTTATGCCATAATATTAGTCAGTTGGCATTGCTGTACTCAAGGTTAACAGCCTTTAGCAGTTGAAATGATCTTCTCACGAACTAGTCTCATTCAAGCATTCATTTATTGGTCATTTATTGCGGCATTCATTCATTGTGTCAGCTATGCCGTTTTCCAAAAACGAACATGTATTTATTCTTGAGAGTTATTATACGTTTAAATCTTACAAACGTGTGAGAGAGGAGTTTGAGTTGAAGTTTCCTCAGTCTGAAGTTCCCAACAAGTCGAGAATATCTCGTTTGATTGATAAATTTCGTGACACTGGGTCTGTACAGGATGGAAAGAGCCCAGGCCAGCCATCACTGTTAACTGCCGAAGTTACTGATGATGTGCCTCAGCGTTTAACTCGCTCACCCAGAAAACCTCATAGACAGTTATCTTCACAGGTTGGACTGTCACTAGCTACTGTTTTCAGACTACAGAAAAAAATCATGACTACCGCATTGGTGTCATTTATGAACTGAAAGAACCAGACCATGAAAAACGTTTATGGTACTGTTGTTGGTTTCGTTCTTTTGTTGATGAAAATGGAATTTAGGTGTTGAACAGTGTTTATTTCAGTTACAAGGCTTGGTTTCACTTAGATGAGTATGTGAACAGTCGAATATGGAGCAGTGAAAAATCCTCACATTTTTCACGAACGACCATTGCAGGCACGGAAAATTGGTGTTTGGTGTGCAATTTCCCGTCGTCGTGTGATAGGAGCTTATTTTTGGTACTGAACTGTAACTGGTGAAGTTTATCATGATCTCATCCAACAGTTTATTTCACTATTGGATGTGAATGAACCAGAGTGTTGGTTTCAACAAGATGGCGCGACCGCCCATACTGCAAATGACACAATGGTCACGTTGCAGGAATTTTTTGGTGATCATTTGATTTCAATAAATTGGTGACCTCCAAGATCCCCAGATCTTACTCCTCCAGATTTTTTCCTTTGCGGATATCTCAAAGGTGTAGTGTTTCAAAACAATCCTCATACACTTGAAGACTTGAAGGCTAACACTGAGAGATTTTAAACATAAGAAAACAAACATTATTAAAAAAATAATAAAATAGTAATAAATACCTCCTCAAGCAGCTACTTACCACAGAGGTCTGACAATAGCCTGTCAGTTTATATGACATAGTAGAAGGTCTATGAGGATGGCAGGACCTCAGCAGAAAAACGACACAAACGTCCATGCCTTTCATACGTTTCATGCTGGGGCTCGAACCCAGGTTCCTTAGATCACTAGCCAAGCGCGCTAACCACTCAGGCCAAGGGACGGCTAAAGGTGGCTGCATCCAGGTTGCAGGAAATCAATTTCAACATCTGTTGTAAAGGTAGATATATATGTATGTCTAATTTGCTTCTTTTGAATTTTGTCTCTTTTGTTAAGTTTAAATAGAACAATTCAAAAGAGGGTTGCGTCCTTTTTAAAACACCCTGTATTATCAAATATTCAAAGTTTAGATAAACATTACTGTTTTAAAATAAAAGTTTCCAATACGTTTTTGCATTTTCGAAAAGAACAAAAAAAATGCTTTTTCTTCCTTTTTATATGACTACCCTAACAACGTGTGCAACTCTTTCTGCTTGAAGCCAAATCTGTGCGCTCCAAGATGTCTACGAGTTCATCCACAAGGTGTGGTGTTTCAAAGCTGTCTATCACAGAGTGTTAAGAAACTGTCGATCAAAAAACACGGCGTTTTATGCTCTTTATTGGGGCCTCCGTGATGACTGATGATTTTCATATTAATTTATCTGCTTGACCTAAGTAATCTCCTAAACGGGAGGAGTTGGGATCGTCAAATTCTCTATACTTAATGCGCCTCAAGAGTTAGTCCCCTGCCTCTCATAAGAAATACTGTGAAATATTTCTCCTAGTGGTAAAAGCTAAACTCGCTGAATTCCTCTGGAATGGCTCAGTCGATAGCATTACACGTAATCTGCAGTTTCCAGGGGGGCGAGGGGGGGCTCAGTCGGTAGTGCGCCAGACTTGTAATCTGTAGTTCCCAGGTTCGAGTCCCAGCTAGGTCAGCGTTGAGATTTATCTCCGCAAAATTTCCCCGCCCTGCTCACTGTCAGTAGGGGACACTGATGGGCTTGAAAAGGCCGCCGTCCGTCGGATGGGACGTTAAGCCGTGGCCCCTTGTGTGGGAGAGCCATACCCTGTGCACGTTAAAGAACACGCTGGATGGCCTTGAAGGGTGGCTACCATCTGTCTCCCAACAGCTGTTCCAGTGGGTCCCCTCCCCCAACCTTCTCTGAGCTTTCGGGGCCCTTGTGGCCTGGCCATTTAGCCCATGGTGTGCAAAAAAGTGACGCTCAGAGGTAAAACAATCCAATCCAATCTGCAGTTTCCAGTTGCGAGTCCCAGCTGCGCCAACGTTGAGATTTACCTCCACAAAACTCTCTGCCTTGCCCACTGTCAGTAGGGAACACCGATGGACTTATAAAAGCCACCGTCCATCGGATGGGACGTTAAATCGTGGCCCAGTGTGCAGGTTGGTTGGTTGGTTGTTTAGGGTTTAATGGCGCATTAGCAACTAAGGCTATAATGCGCCAAACGGATGTCCAAGATGTAAAAAGATAAAAGTCATGGAACCCTCAACCAATTTTTAAAAATAAACTAGAAATTTAACGATACAAATGTAGAATAATAAAATAACAAGCAGTGAATAACAATAAACAAATGTAGAAATATTTTGTAATAATAAAAGTAACCAGGTGTAAACAAACTGGGTTAATCATTTATAAAATAATCAGTAGAATAAAATTATAGATGAGTAAAATAACCTGTAAATTGTAAAAATTGAAAGACAGCGTTAAAACAACAATGATCAGATAACAAATGTCCGAGTGTAAGGGGCTCGGACATAAAATCATGAAATGTAAAATACAAACGTCGTTCAAAGTTAAAACATGGGCATGATATTAAAATGTGTTGATAGTTAAAATGGTGTCACAAAACTCACACTTAGGTACGTCGTCCGCCTGTAGAAGAAACGAATGAGTAATAAACCAGTGACCTGAGCGGAGCCAAGCAAGTACAACTTCCTCCTTACGATTCCTGTGATAACAAGACTGCCATGGTTTGATGATAGGTTTGATCTCAAAGAGCTTGTTGGTAAGCTGTTCTGACCAAGATCTCTGCCACTGTGCCCAGAGCTCGGTGGTAAAATGCTGCCGGAAATCCAGATAGGGAACGGGCAACGGAGAATCAGACAGGGGAGTGGCTGACCTAGCAGCAGAATCTGCCAAATCATTGCCCTTGATTCCGACGTGACTGGGCACCCAACAGAAATGGATGGTGGTGATGGCTGCCAGACGATGTAGCTGCTGGTGGATCTTAGTAAGAACTGGGTGAGGCCGATGCCTCACCGAGATCAAAGCCTGTAGCGAGCTAAGCGAGTCGGTGTAAAGCACACACCGACGATGATGGTTAGTCGCCACGTGGTCCAAGGCGAGGCTGAACTCTGCAGTGAAGATGGAACACTGCAGTGGTATCTCGTCTGCAATGATTACATCACATCAGACCATGGCTGATCCCACTGAAGTGACGGACTTCAAGTAATCTGTAAAGACAGGCAAGAAGTCCGGGTGTTCAGCACGATGTCTGGCAAAGAGTTGCCGGTACACACAGTCGGGTGTAAAGGCCTTCCCCGTCCTGCACAGGGAAAAATCGCAGGAAGGCAAAACAGCGAGCCATGGTGGAAGTGGCTCAGCTGTCGACTGTGCAACGCTATCGAGACTGGTGTTGATGTCTCTGAGGTAGCCTCGGACACGCAAACCAAATGGACGAATGGCAGTCGGCCGATTTATGTAAAGCATTTCCAACTTCGGACTGAAAACGCAGTCAAAGTGGGATGGCCAGGCAGAGATCGCAATTTAGAAGCATATTTTAGGGACAACTGTTGGCGGCGAAGAGATAAAGATGATTCGTCGGTCTCAACGTAAAGACTCTGGACCGGTGAGGTGTGGAAGGCTCCCGTGCAAACACGGAGGGCCTGATGATGGAGGGGGTCCAGCACCTTCACCACCGAATCCCGGGCCGAGTCGTACACCTGAGGTCCGTAGTCCAGTTTCGATCGGACAAGTGCACGGTACAGGCGGAGCAAAGAACATCGGTCCGCACCCCAAGAGAGGGAGGAGAGGACCTTGACGATGTTCAATGCCCATGTGCACTTGGACCTGAGATGACGTATGTGAGGTAAAAAGGTCAATTTGCGATCGAATATAAGACAGAGAAACTTGGTCTCTGCCACAACTGGAATGATGTTATCCCCGAGCCGCAGTTCGGTATCCAGGTGAAGATTACGCTTGTGGCAAAAGTGCACACAAGCAGTCTTCTGTGGGGAGAACCGAAACCCATTTGCCGTCGCCCAAACCGAAAGATTGTTCAGGGCAATTTGCAGTTGTCTTTCAATGACCCTCATGCTGGACGAAGAGCAAAAGATACTAAGTCATGAATAGAGAGGGCATTGCCTACTGAAGGAGGAAGTTGCCTAGTAATAGAATTAATCTTGGCGGGCGAAAAGTGTAACACTCAGAACGCAGCCTTGTGGCACCCCCTGTTCTTGGGGGTACGGTCGCGACAGAGTGTTACTGACACGGACACGAAAAGAACGTGTCGATAAGAAGTTGGAGATGAAGATCGGCATGTGACCTCTCAAGCCGAAACTTTGGAGGTCACGAAGAATGCCGCATCTCCAAGCCGTGTCATACGCTTTTTCGATGTCGAAGAAAATTGACACCAGGTGCTCTCTTCTTAAAAAGGAATTTCTGATAGCCGATTCGAGGCGTATCAGATGGTCAAGAGTTGACCGTTGCCTGCGAAAGCCACACTGGGTGTTGGAAAGAAGGTTGTGGTGTTCTAAATACCAGATGAGTCTGGCATTTACCATTCTTTCCAACACCTTGCACACGCAGCTCGTCAACGCGATGGGATGATAATTGGAAGGAATCTTGGGATCTTTGCCTGGCTTGGGGAAGGCCAAGACGATGGCCTCCCGCCAGGAGTCCGGAAACTGCTCCTCGAGAAAAATGCGATTGAAGAGATGGAGCAGCCGATTCTTACTCGATGGTGAAAGATGTTGGAGCAGGGCATAATGGACATTGTCCGGCCCTACAGCAGAGGCACCAGAATTGGTTGGTTGGTTGGGGTTTTTTGGCGCATTAGCAACTAAGGCTATAATGCGCCAAACATGTCCAAAAGGTAAAAGTATAAAAATCATGTTACCCCTTAACCAAAGTTAAAAATAAACGACAAAGAACAACAAAATAATAGATGTCATTAAAATAAAACATGTAGAGCAACAAGGAACAAATGTAAAAATATGTTAAATGAATAAAAATAGAAAAATAACCCAGGTGTAAGCAGACTGGGTTAAAAATATAGAGAGAGTAAAACTGCAAGCGATTAAAATATCCAGTGAATTTTAAAATTGAAATACAGAGATAAAACAACAATGATCTGATAAAAGATGTCCGAGTGTAAGGGGCTCGGACATAAAATTGAGAAAGTTAAAAAACATACGACGTTCCATGTGAAAACATTGACATGATATTAAAATGTGTTTGATAGTTAAAATGGTGTCACAAAACTCACACTTAGGTACGTCGTCCGCCCGAAAAAGAAACGAATGAGTAATAAATGAACGACCTAAGCGGAGCCGAGCAAGTACAACTTCCTCCTTGCGATTCCTGCGGTAACAAGACTGCCATGGTTTGATGATAGGTTTGATCTCAAAGAACTTGTTGGTAAGCTGTTCTGACCAAGATCTCTGCCACTGTGCCTGGAGCTCAGTGGTAAAACGCTGCCGGAAATCCAGATAGGGAACCGGCAACGGAGAGTCGGACAGGGGCGTGGCTGACCTAGCAGCAGAATCTGCCAAATCATTGCCCTTGATTCCGACGTGACCGGGCACCTAACAGAAATAGATGGTGGTGGTGGCTGCCAGACGATGTAGCTGCTGGCGGATCTTAGTAAGAACTGGGTGAGGCCGATGCCTCACTGAGATCAAAGCCTGTAGCGAGCTAAGCGAGTCGGTGTAAAGCACACACCGACGATGATGCTTAGCTACTATATGGTCCAAGGCAATGCTGATAGCATGCAACTCAGCAGTGAAGATGGAACACTGCTGTGGGATCTGGTCTGCAATGATTACATCACAGCAGACCATGGCCGATCTCACTGATGTGCCGGACTTCGACCCATCTGTGAAGACAGGCAAGAAGTCCGGGTGCGCAGCACAATGGCTGGGAAAGAGTTGCCGGTACACACAGTCGGGTGTAAAGGCCTTCCCGTCCCTGCACAGGGAAAAATCGCAGGAAGGGGAAACAGCGAGCCAAGGGGGTAGTGGCTCAGCTGTCGACTGTGCAATGCTATTGAGACTGGTGTTGATGTCTCGCAGGTAACCTCGGACTCGCAAACCGAAAGGACGAATGGCAGTCGGCCGATTAGTGTAAAGTAGTTCCCACTTCGGACTGAAAACACAGTCCCAAGTGGGATGGCCAGGCAGAGATCGCAATTCAGAAGCATATTGTAGGGACAACTGCTGACGGCGAAGAGATAAAGAGGGTTCGTCGGTCTCAACGTAAAGACTCTAGACCGGTGAGGTGCGGAAGGTTCCCGTGCAAACACGGAGGGCCTGATGATGGAGGGGATCCAGAACCTTCACCACCGAATCCCGTGCCGAGTCGTACACCTGGGATCCGTAGTCCAGTTTCAATCGGACAAGTGCACGGTACAGGTGGAGCAAAGAACATTGGTCCGCCCCCCAAGAGAGGGAGGAGAGGACCTTGACGATGTTCAATGCCTGCGTGCACTTGGACCTGAGATGACGTATCTGAGGAAAAAAGGTCAATTTCCGATCGAATATGAGACCGCGAAACTTCGTCTCCGCCACAACTGGAATGATGTTACCCCCGAGCCGCAGCTCAGGATCCAGGTGAAGATTACGCTTGTGGCAAAAGTGCACACAAGCGGTCTTCTGTGGGGAGAACCGAAACCCGCTTGCTGTCGCCCAAACTGAAAGATTGTTCAGGGCAATTTGCAGTTGTCTTTCAATGACCCTCATGCTGGACGATGAGCAAAAGATGCTAAAGTCATCAACAAAGAGGGCATTGCCTACTGATGGAGGAAGTTGTCTAGATATAGAATTAATCTTGACAGCGAAAAGTGTAACACTCAGAACGCAGCCTTGTGGCACCCCCTGTTCTTGGGGGTACGGCCGCGACAGAGTGTTACCGACACGGACACGAAAAGAACATGTCGATCACAAGTTGGAGATGAAGATCAGCATGTGACCTCTCAAGCCGAAGCTGTGGAGGTCACGAAGAATGCCGAATCTCCAAGCCGTGTCGTAAGCTTTTTTGATGTCGAAGAAAACTGACACCAGGTGCTCTCTATGTAAAAAAGAATTTCTGATAGCCGATTCGAGGCCTATCAAATGGTCATGGAGTTGACTGTTGCCTGCGAAAGCCACACTGGGTGTTGGAAAGAAGGTCGTGATGTTCTAAATACCAGATGAGTCTGGCATTTACCATTCTTTCCAACACCTTGCACACGTAGCTCATCAATGCGATTGGACGATAATTGGAAGGAATCTTGGGATTTTTCCTGACTTGGGGAAGGCCAAGACGATGGCCTCCCGCCAGGAGTCCGGAAACTGCTCCTCGAGAAAAATGCGATTGAAGAGATGGAGCAGCCGATCCTTACTCGATGGTGAAAGATGTTGGAGCATGGCATAATGGACATTGTCCAGCCCAACAGCAGAGGCACGAGAAGAGTGCAGAGCAAGGCGAAGCTCGTCCACTGTGAATGGCCTGTTGTAAGGCTCCAGGCCATTCGAGTGGAAAGACAGCGGAGAGCGCTCCGCCCTGCCCTTCTGGGCCAGAAACTCGGGGGAGTAAGAGGAAAACGAAGAGATGGAAGAGAATGACTCCCCCAGAGTTTCGGCAATTGCTTTGGGATCAGCAATTGCCTGTCCATTGTGCTCCAGGATCGATAACGAGTGGGACGTAACGAGTTGCCGTCGCCCAAACCGAAAGATTGTTCAGGGCAATTTGCAGTTGTCTTTCAATGACCCTCATGCTGGACGAAGAGCAAAAGATACTAAGTCATGAATAGAGAGGGCATTGCCTACTGAAGGAGGAAGTTGCCTAGTAATAGAATTAATCTTGGCGGGCGAAAAGTGTAACACTCAGAACGCAGCCTTGTGGCACCCCCTGTTCTTGGGGGTACGGTCGCGACAGAGTGTTACTGACACGGACACGAAAAGAACGTGTCGATAAGAAGTTGGAGATGAAGATCGGCATGTGACCTCTCAAGCCGAAACTTTGGAGGTCACGAAGAATGCCGCATCTCCAAGCCGTGTCATACGCTTTTTCGATGTCGAAGAAAATTGACACCAGGTGCTCTCTTCTTAAAAAGGAATTTCTGATAGCCGATTCGAGGCGTATCAGATGGTCAAGAGTTGACCGTTGCCTGCGAAAGCCACACTGGGTGTTGGAAAGAAGGTTGTGGTGTTCTAAATACCAGATGAGTCTGGCATTTACCATTCTTTCCAACACCTTGCACACGCAGCTCGTCAACGCGATGGGATGATAATTGGAAGGAATCTTGGGATCTTTGCCTGGCTTGGGGAAGGCCAAGACGATGGCCTCCCGCCAGGAGTCCGGAAACTGCTCCTCGAGAAAAATGCGATTGAAGAGATGGAGCAGCCGATTCTTACTCGATGGTGAAAGATGTTGGAGCAGGGCATAATGGACATTGTCCGGCCCTACAGCAGAGGCACCAGAATTGGTTGGTTGGTTGGGGTTTTTTGGCGCATTAGCAACTAAGGCTATAATGCGCCAAACATGTCCAAAAGGTAAAAGTATAAAAATCATGTTACCCCTTAACCAAAGTTAAAAATAAACGACAAAGAACAACAAAATAATAGATGTCATTAAAATAAAACATGTAGAGCAACAAGGAACAAATGTAAAAATATGTTAAATGAATAAAAATAGAAAAATAACCCAGGTGTAAGCAGACTGGGTTAAAAATATAGAGAGAGTAAAACTGCAAGCGATTAAAATATCCAGTGAATTTTAAAATTGAAATACAGAGATAAAACAACAATGATCTGATAAAAGATGTCCGAGTGTAAGGGGCTCGGACATAAAATTGAGAAAGTTAAAAAACATACGACGTTCCATGTGAAAACATTGACATGATATTAAAATGTGTTTGATAGTTAAAATGGTGTCACAAAACTCACACTTAGGTACGTCGTCCGCCCGAAAAAGAAACGAATGAGTAATAAATGAACGACCTAAGCGGAGCCGAGCAAGTACAACTTCCTCCTTGCGATTCCTGCGGTAACAAGACTGCCATGGTTTGATGATAGGTTTGATCTCAAAGAACTTGTTGGTAAGCTGTTCTGACCAAGATCTCTGCCACTGTGCCTGGAGCTCAGTGGTAAAACGCTGCCGGAAATCCAGATAGGGAACCGGCAACGGAGAGTCGGACAGGGGCGTGGCTGACCTAGCAGCAGAATCTGCCAAATCATTGCCCTTGATTCCGACGTGACCGGGCACCTAACAGAAATAGATGGTGGTGGTGGCTGCCAGACGATGTAGCTGCTGGCGGATCTTAGTAAGAACTGGGTGAGGCCGATGCCTCACTGAGATCAAAGCCTGTAGCGAGCTAAGCGAGTCGGTGTAAAGCACACACCGACGATGATGCTTAGCTACTATATGGTCCAAGGCAATGCTGATAGCATGCAACTCAGCAGTGAAGATGGAACACTGCTGTGGGATCTGGTCTGCAATGATTACATCACAGCAGACCATGGCCGATCTCACTGATGTGCCGGACTTCGACCCATCTGTGAAGACAGGCAAGAAGTCCGGGTGCGCAGCACAATGGCTGGGAAAGAGTTGCCGGTACACACAGTCGGGTGTAAAGGCCTTCCCGTCCCTGCACAGGGAAAAATCGCAGGAAGGGGAAACAGCGAGCCAAGGGGGTAGTGGCTCAGCTGTCGACTGTGCAATGCTATTGAGACTGGTGTTGATGTCTCGCAGGTAACCTCGGACTCGCAAACCGAAAGGACGAATGGCAGTCGGCCGATTAGTGTAAAGTAGTTCCCACTTCGGACTGAAAACACAGTCCCAAGTGGGATGGCCAGGCAGAGATCGCAATTCAGAAGCATATTGTAGGGACAACTGCTGACGGCGAAGAGATAAAGAGGGTTCGTCGGTCTCAACGTAAAGACTCTAGACCGGTGAGGTGCGGAAGGTTCCCGTGCAAACACGGAGGGCCTGATGATGGAGGGGATCCAGAACCTTCACCACCGAATCCCGTGCCGAGTCGTACACCTGGGATCCGTAGTCCAGTTTCAATCGGACAAGTGCACGGTACAGGTGGAGCAAAGAACATTGGTCCGCCCCCCAAGAGAGGGAGGAGAGGACCTTGACGATGTTCAATGCCTGCGTGCACTTGGACCTGAGATGACGTATCTGAGGAAAAAAGGTCAATTTCCGATCGAATATGAGACCGCGAAACTTCGTCTCCGCCACAACTGGAATGATGTTACCCCCGAGCCGCAGCTCAGGATCCAGGTGAAGATTACGCTTGTGGCAAAAGTGCACACAAGCGGTCTTCTGTGGGGAGAACCGAAACCCGCTTGCTGTCGCCCAAACTGAAAGATTGTTCAGGGCAATTTGCAGTTGTCTTTCAATGACCCTCATGCTGGACGATGAGCAAAAGATGCTAAAGTCATCAACAAAGAGGGCATTGCCTACTGATGGAGGAAGTTGTCTAGATATAGAATTAATCTTGACAGCGAAAAGTGTAACACTCAGAACGCAGCCTTGTGGCACCCCCTGTTCTTGGGGGTACGGCCGCGACAGAGTGTTACCGACACGGACACGAAAAGAACATGTCGATCACAAGTTGGAGATGAAGATCAGCATGTGACCTCTCAAGCCGAAGCTGTGGAGGTCACGAAGAATGCCGAATCTCCAAGCCGTGTCGTAAGCTTTTTTGATGTCGAAGAAAACTGACACCAGGTGCTCTCTATGTAAAAAAGAATTTCTGATAGCCGATTCGAGGCCTATCAAATGGTCATGGAGTTGACTGTTGCCTGCGAAAGCCACACTGGGTGTTGGAAAGAAGGTCGTGATGTTCTAAATACCAGATGAGTCTGGCATTTACCATTCTTTCCAACACCTTGCACACGTAGCTCATCAATGCGATTGGACGATAATTGGAAGGAATCTTGGGATTTTTCCTGACTTGGGGAAGGCCAAGACGATGGCCTCCCGCCAGGAGTCCGGAAACTGCTCCTCGAGAAAAATGCGATTGAAGAGATGGAGCAGCCGATCCTTACTCGATGGTGAAAGATGTTGGAGCATGGCATAATGGACATTGTCCAGCCCAACAGCAGAGGCACGAGAAGAGTGCAGAGCAAGGCGAAGCTCGTCCACTGTGAATGGCCTGTTGTAAGGCTCCAGGCCATTCGAGTGGAAAGACAGCGGAGAGCGCTCCGCCCTGCCCTTCTGGGCCAGAAACTCGGGGGAGTAAGAGGAAAACGAAGAGATGGAAGAGAATGACTCCCCCAGAGTTTCGGCAATTGCTTTGGGATCAGCAATTGCCTGTCCATTGTGCTCCAGGATCGATAACGAGTGGGACGTGCAGTTCCCACTCATCTTCCGGACTTTATCCCACACGACCTTAGAACTAGTCGTGCGGGTGATGGAAGAAGTATACTTGATCCAAGATTCCTTCTGGCTCTGGCGTCGGACGAAACGAACTTTCGCCCTTGCCCGTTTGAAATTTTCGAGGTTGGAGGATGTCGGATATCTCCGAAACACCCCCCAAGCCTTGTTCCGAGCCTTACGAGCTGTGGTGCAATCTGGATTCTACCACGGTTTCGGAAAGCAAGGAAACCATGTAGAAGTTTGAGGAATTGTTGATGCAGCTGCATCTACGACACAGTCCGTTATCTCCACTACTGCCACATTGATTGGCTCCTGGCTGACAGAGTGGTTGTCGAGCTCAGAGAGCAGCTCGAAACCACCCCAGTCAGCCCAATCAAGCCTCCACAGTGAGATGCGTAAAGGGCTGCAAGGCCCCCCACGGGAGATGGTGCACACCACGGGGAGGTGATCGCTTCCATAAGGGTTGTCCTCGACCTCCCATATAAAGAGTGGAAGGATCGAGGAGGAGCAGATGGTGAGGTCAATGGCAGTGAAGTGCGGGTTGGGGAGTGAAAGTAAGTACTGACACCAGTGTTCAACAGGGACAGAGAAGGATCGAGGAGCCACTGCTCCATGCCCCGCCCTCCCGTTGGTGTCAGCATTGCCCCAAAGTGGACTGTGTCCGTTGAGGTTCCCCATAATGAGGAAGGGGGACGGCAGCTACGAGACGAGATCATCAAGGTCTTACTGGAAGACGATGCTCCCAGGTGGAAGATATACAGAGCAAACAGTCAGCGAGAACCCCACAAAGAGACGGATGGCTACCACCTCTAAGTTGATGGTGAGTGGTACGACCTGGAATGGAGAATGGTTGCTCACGAGGATGGCGACACCTCCGCGAGCTGGACCATCTCCATACCGGTCCCGGCGAACTAGTGAAAAGTGTCAGATCGTGGGATCTGTGACTGGCTGCAAGTATGTCTCCTGCAGTCACACACAGACGGGCTGGTGTGCCTGAAGGAGGGCCTTGATGTCGTCAAGATTCCTCTGGAATCCACGACAATTCCATTGTAGGAGTGTGGCCATCTCAGGACTTAGAAGAGTGGGCGGACGACGAATTCCTATTCAACTTAACCACCGCAGAGGACGGTTTAGTGAATAGGGGGCGGTCGGTATCCATGTCCTCAGAATTGTCCGAAGGGCATGGATTGGTGACCGCCCTTTGTGGTGCTGTTATTTTCTTTTTTGGCCCCGGTGGGGGCCCCTTCGGTTTTGAAGGTCTTGCTGTCTGAGGACGGGAAGGAGGAGGCCTTCCGGTGGAGGTGGAAGGCTGTGTTGCAGGAATGGAAACCGGCGTTGATGTCGAAGTCGACACCACCCTCGGTCTCGCCTGCATGAGGAGGTACTTGGCTGCGAGTGAGAAAGACTCAGTAGGTGGTTCACTGATGTCAGTCTGCACCGCCATTGAAGTCATTGGAACGATGGGCTTCCCAATGACTGCACTGGCATAGGAAACCTTGCCAGGTGGGGCGGGCGGTGCAGCAAGCTTTCTCGCCTCAGCATAAGAAATGTTGTTTACTACTTTCAAGCGTTGCACCTCCTTTTCCTCCTTCCACTTCGGACAGTCGCGGGAGTACGCCGGATGTTCGCCACTGCAGTTCACACAGCATGCCTTTTCTGCTGTGCAGTCAGGATCGAGATGATCCTTACTGCCACAGCGAGCACAGGTGGGCTTGCCCCTGCATGCTTTGTGGGCATGACCGTATATCTGACACTGAAAACAGCGCATAGGGTTCGATATATACAGCCGTACCTCAAAATGTAAATAACCTGCCTTGACGTAAGAAGGCAGGCGTGGTGTGTTGAACGTAACAATTACCACCCGGGTTGGTGTTAATTTCCCTTCACGGCATGTCGAAACCCGGTGTACCGCTGTTATTCCTTGAGGTGTGAGCTCCGAGAGAATTTCCTCCTCAGTGACTTTGAGGAGTCCCCACTCGGTGATCACACCCCGAGAGGAATTCAAAGTTTTATGGGAAGTGACTTCGACAGCCACCCCACCAATTTCTTTCACTTTCAGGAGTAGTTCAGAGTGTTTAGAACAAGTGGTCTCAACCTGCAAGTCGCCAGATCGTAAGCGCTTGACGGATTTCGGCTCTCCCGCAAGACCTTTCAAACCTTTATTTACAAAAAATGGGGACATGTTCCCACGTACCTGATCACCCGTGGAGTGGATGATCAGGAACTTTGGGAACGAAGACACAGACACAGAAGACGACGGCAGAGTTAACGTAGACGAAGAAGAAGACGGGGGTTCATGTCGAGCCCTCTTGTTGGCAGTGATCGCATTTTCCTCATTCTCTCTCATGTTTATTTTTGTGTGGTTCAGTGCCCGCTGTCCCCACCCTCCACAGAGCCCAACCAGGGGACACCCAGTCGGGCGCCAGGGCTACGCAGGCACTATACCCACACAGACAGTGAGCCAAGCCCTCACAAATAAATATAAGGAAAATAAAAAGAGAAATGTGTAGAACAAAAACGGTCTACACAAATGAAACAAAGCGTAAAATAAGAAAATTTTAAATGGCCAAACTGGCCTCACAAGGAAAGGATAACTACAAAAGGAAAATAAGTTGTGAGGAAACTTGCAAACCTGTACCCGGACCGTGGGCAAGGTTACTCACTGCTCTGCACTGTTGACCCTAGCAGGACCTGCCCACCAGCCGATTGTTCCTGGGGGCCATCCCAGTAGCTCCCGTTTACCGGAAGCAGATGCCAAAGCAGTGTATAGCAGAGGCCAAAGCAGTGTATAGCAGAGGCCCCGGAATCCGCTGCCCAGCCCCGCGACAGACAGGCTCCCCAATGGCTAGACAGCCAATGGGGACCACGCCAGTCATGAGCTGAGGAGAGAAGACGGGGACCCCCGATCAACTACCAGAATCCTCCTTTCCCGGGACACGGGTCTCCGCGCACGGCAAACACGCGGGCGAGCGTTTAGGACCCTGCGAAGGTAACCGAGCCAGCGGAACCTTCACAGGGTGGTCCCCCTCACCGCGTACAGGCGCTCACACCAAGGGGACCCGTGTGCAGGATAGCTATAACCTGTGCACGTTAAAAAAGACGCTGGATGGCCATGACGGAAGACAGATGAACAAAGTATACATACATTTACGCATTTTGCAGATGAACAAAGTATACATACATTTACGCATTTTGCAGATGAACAATGTAGACATACATTTATGCAGATGTACAAAGTATACATATACACTGGCGGAAACTGAAAAAAGAACATCCAGAGGGAATTCCTTTAGAAATGTCATATTATAATACGTTAATAGTTAAGAGCAGCAGAAACCGTGATCCAAGATAGACAGTCATTGGAAGAAATAATGACGTCACTGAGGATAACAACATGCAAATGTACACAGCACATATTTAAGGACTAGGGCGTGAAGAAAAAAGTTATTCATCTTGTGTATTATTGTTCAGTGCTCTTTGCAGGAACTAATATGCCTGGATGATGCAGGTATACAACATTTGTTCAGAGAGCGGAGTTTGAGCGAGGTCGTATAGTGGGTCTTAGGGAAGCAGGTTGGCCTTTTCGTCCAATTGCACACTGTATTGGATGAGAGGTATCAGCAGTGGTGGGTTCAATGGTCAGAAGAACATTCATACACTCGTAGACGTGGTTCTGGGCAACACAGAGTTATGGGCGCATGAGAGGATCGGTGTATCAGGAGGGCAGCAGTGACAGAGTGGACAGTATGGCGTCACAAATTCGATCCTGTCACACCAAGAGTGTTTACAAGACGATACGTAATTGTCTTTTGGAAGCAGGACTATGGGCACTGTTACCACTGTCACCGCGTCACTGACGGGCACATTTTGTAGTGGTGTCAGGAATGAGTTCATTGGGGGGGGGGGGGAAATGGCAGTCTGTGGTCTTCAGTGATGAAAGCAGATTCTGCTTAGGAGTGTCTAAATGGTCGTTTACGCATCCGAAGGCAACAAGGTGAGTGGCTTTTATCGTGCATCCGCCAGAACACACAGGGCCCACGCCGGGCATCATGGTGTGGGGAGCGATTAGCTATCACTCTCGTACACGTCTGGTGTTTGTACAGGTACACTGTACAATATGTATAGCAATATGTATGACAGCGACATCGTACAGCCGATCATCCTGCCATATTTGAGTGTAATCCCAAATGCGCTATTCCAGCAAGATAACGCCCACCCACACTCTGACTGAACAACTCAACATGATTTTCAGGAAGTGCGCCAACTCCCTTTGGTAGCAGGCACTCTGGACTTATCTCCAATCGAGCAAGTCTGGAACTGTAAAGGTCAAAAACGCTTCTGCGGACCGCGACAGGCAATGACCATCGCCTAATTACGCGCCCAATTTGAAAGCGCATGGAATGGTATCTCCCAGCGTGATATCCAGCATTTATACGATTGATTGCGTGCCAGATTGGAAGCTTGTATTGCTGCTCAAGGAGATTCAACACCTTATAAAAATGTGCCTTCTGTAAAATTGAATACTCATTAAAAGGTAAAATAAACATTGAATCACTTCACACGTGTGATCACTCTCCTTTCTCAACAAGTTGTTTCCACAATATAAATCTCATAGATTACGCAGTTGTTAATGGTGTTCTTTTTTTTTTAATTTCTACCAGTGTATTAATGTTTATGCATAAGTTGTTTTTTTCACAATATGAATTACATATCTTAAACCACTAAATATACTAGTTTTATAATTCTTTTACAGTCGCCAATGAACTGTTAGAATAGAAAACATTTAGCATTCTAAAAATATACAAATCCCTAAGCGGAATAATGCCTAAATTACATTCTTTTTCGAACTGCATCTCAGTATCAAGACCTACCCTTAAACGAAACACTTTTTCAGAAAAAAGTTCATGTTATTTAAAAAATTTAGTAATCTAGATTTAATAGCAGTCCCGTGGCCGAGTGGTTAGCGCGCTTGGCTACTGATCTAATGGACCTGGGTTCGAGCCCCGGATAAGGCATGGATGTGTGTGTTGTTTTTCTGCTGAGGTCCTGCCATTCTCACAGACCTTCTACTATGGCATATAAACTGACAGGCTCCTGTCAGACCTCTGTGGCAAGCAGCTGCTTGAGGGGGTATTTATTATTATTAGATTTAATAGCTATTTCAAACATTTTACTAAAAAAGGGGTAGAACAGAGATCGGCCTGTAATTTGCATAATTATTCCTATCTCGTTTTTTATCAATTGGAATTTTGACAGAGTATGTCAAATCTTTGGGAAAGATACTATGTTGGAAAGATAAATTAATAATATAAACCAGCGATTCAAATATAGCCAACCCAGGCTGCTAATTTTCTCTTACTCTCGTTACCCTGTTATGCTGTTATAGTCCTGACGCTGTTTAATTGTATTAGTACCAGTCCCAACAAAACCAGGAGAACTATTAAGCTTCAAACCGAAAATAATACTTTCAATTTCTATACTACACATGCGAAACATAACTTTTTAATTTATTTGCTTTATTCTTTTATTCGGTACTTTAAATAAAATGAACAGAGGTAAGTAAAAAATTATATTGTTGTTCACAATATCAAGTTGTTCAAGTGGGCTGTGGTTTTGAACGGAGAGGTAAAAATCTCTGGTATACAGTTTATGGCATTGTTTATTTGAAATAAATACTTATTTAGAAAAGAAATGCATAAAACTCTTTTACTGTTTAATGTTTCGTAATTTTTTATTGCCACACAATCTTTTTCTGCTTTTCAGATCCAGGAGAGAGAAACAATGGCGGATGAAGACCTCGTGGAGGTCGAGCACTGGACAGACCACACGCTTCCGATGAATATCACCTCTTTAGGGGTGGTTGTGGGCGGGAATAGGGCACTGACCTTCGGATCGCGATCTGTCCCGCTTCAGGCCACCGTCAACGAAGTCCTGCGGTACGGCGAGATGGCGGCTCTGGTGTTGGTTATCATCTTCGGTGTGATCAGCAATTCCGTCGTCTTCCTCTTATTTTATCGGCGCCCGATGCTGCGCAGCTTCTCCAACCGCTTCGTTCTCAACCTTTCCACATCGCACTTGCTGCAGTGCTTATTGGTCGTCCCTTCAGCGCTAATCTCTATCGTATTTCAGGCCTGGGTGCTCGGAGATGCTGCGTGCTGGGTTAGCGGCATTCTCTCCACCACTCTTAATATTGCATCAGTGCTCTCTTTGCTACTAATCGCTCTCGACAGGAATTGCGCAGTCAACAGCCCTCTGCATTATTCTATGACAGTCACTAAGAAACGTACGGGAGTATTAATAACGGGTATCTGGGCACTATCCCTTCTTGTGGCACTTCCTCCTCTTTTTGGAGTGTCCAAGGTTGAATTTCGACCCAACTGGCATATATGTACCATGACCTGGCTTATAAGAGATCCCTATTGCATTGCATACAGCAGTGTTCTGTTTGTATTAGGTTTTGCTGTTCCGTTTCTTACGACAAGCTGTGTCTATTGTTCCATGTTCCAGGCTGCTAGAAACAACACTGAGAGGGCAAGGAAACACAGTCTTAACAGTTGCACGACAGAGGCGACTATGCTTGAAACACCCTCAAAATCTTCTATGTACACCCCAAGGAAAAAGTACCGGCGATGGAGTTCGGGATCGAGTCAAACATCTTTCTTTGGAGATGAGTGGAAGGCTGTGAGGACTGGACTGCTCGTGGTTCTCACTTTCACTATATGTTGGCTACCTTACTTCGCAATTGTGGCATTAGAAGCATACATTGAGGCTGAGCTGTTCTTTCCGGATTATGCAATGTTTATCATCCTTGTTTGTTCCTCCAGTGCTTGCATCATTAATCCTTACATCTACGTCTTCAGAAACAAAGCTTCTCGCAAGCACGCTTTGAAGATGTTGAATTGCTTTAGTTCTCAGCAAAGCAAATCTTGGCTATGTCAAAGACGGACTCAATGTCGAAACATTGAAAATAAAACAAATCCTTGTATGCTGACTGCAAGCTTAGTTAAAAACACTTCTGAAAGAGTGAAAGCTCTTCCAGTTCTGTATCAAGATGCAGAAGGGCAGTGGCAAGTGTTTAGCACCTCTGAAGAGAGAAGTAGGGAGGAAATGGACGAAACTATCTCTAATATTTCAGATGACTGCTTCGAGAAAGAGCCAAGCGACTACATCTCCCACTGCCAGAGAAGAAAAGGTAACAGCAATATTAATGTGCACGCTATTTACAATAATTCATTTAATCGCGGTTACTTGTCGCGCAACACTCACGTTTTGGATAACTCTTACATGATGTCTGCCAATAGACTGCTCATATTTCGTCTGAGGTCTAAACTCAATAGAGATTCTACCAGCAGCGACACTACAGACAATTGCAGCATGTCCTTGGATAGCAGTAATGGCAATGATGACTCAGAATTCAACCCTCACAGTTCAGGCATGCGTCGTAGTAGTGTTAAGGCACAGATCGAAGATACTGACAATCATCGGTCAGGCTTGACTTTGAAGAGAGTGAATTCATTTTCGGAAGAAAGTACCACGAACAATCAAAAACACATATCATATTCCGGATATTCAAGGCGAAAATCTTTCATTCACAGTCATATCAAACACAGAAAATCGAGTGAAACCACTCTGACGTCGTCCACAAACTCAGAAACCGTAGAATCCATTACGGCAACTCCATCAGAGACCAATCCTTCAACCAGGATTAGACCAAAGTTAGTGCGTCAGGACACACCGGTTCTTCCTTATTTTGGATACAGTGAAGATACCGATTGATAACTTTGCACTTTTATAAAATTTAAGGCAATATGAAAAAGTACAATAATGAACAAACATCATGCCATTAAATTATCTATTCCTCTGTGATCAAAGCACCAGCTTATTTTTGTAAAATGTTATGCACAAGGCTATTTTAACTTCTGCATTAATCATAACTGCCCTCCTCTACGCTGGATATCTAAGCAATGTGCGGATAAGTTTAATTTACAGTTTCTATTCAGTTTCACGTTAATTAACTCTCTTCTTGGTTATGGAAGAAATGCGCTAAGCTTGTCACTTAAAAATTCTATTGTAATGTTAAATGTTTGAAGGTTACAGAAAACTCTACACTGGAAGAATATCCAGTGTTCCTCACTTTAGGTTAATAAATTTGGCAGACGGAAGTGTCTGCTAATGCTATAAAAACACAGTAGTATTCCCACTGTGGTTTTCAATGTTAGTAACCCATCAGTAATTTAACAGAAGGCTAAATATGCTCTCTTACTAAGGTAAAATTGTCAACACAATTTTGAGACTAGAAATAATGACAGTTTTTGTTATTTGTAAAGAGAAATGCACAAAAAATGCAAAATATTTGAAACGTTAATAAACAGGAATCAAATATTTTCTAAATAAAATGACTACATATCGTTCTCAAATAATTAGTGGTTGTTTATCTTTTTTTTACCCGTGAATCATTTGAAGAGTTATATTTGATGTGCAGGAATATCTACAAAACATTATTATTGAGGCGTGTTATCAGAAAGTAATATTAATGAGGTGGATTAATTAAAAATCTATTATCGGTCATATAAGTTAGGAAGTTAATAGTATCTGGTAGACGCTCATAAAACCGTACTCAACGTTATTTTCAATATATTGTAAACACTAAATCAATCGTAAAAATATGAATAAAATTTGAAATAAATGAACTGCAATAATACATTTAATATTGCAAACAATAATTTTTGATAAAGAAATACATTTACATATTTAAAGAGAACCATTATGATACGCAAAAAAAGAAATTATGGTACGCATTATTGTGGTCATAAAATGCTCAAAAAATAGAAATATTAGAAAAATATATAAGCAAGAAACAAATAATTGCTTAAAAAAGCTATATTTCGTTACAAAAAAGACCTGGTTGTTTACCAGTTTTCCTTTTTTTTTGTTTACAATTTGGTTGGTTGGTTGGTTGTTTGGGGTTTATTGGCGATTTAGCAACTAAGGATATAATGCGCCAAACATATGTCCAAAAGGTAAAAAGATAAAAATCATGTTACCACTTAACCAAAGTTAAAAATAAACTACAAAGACCAACAAAAAAATAGATTTCAGTAAAACAGAACATGCAGAGCAACAATGAACAAATGTAAAAATATGTTATACGAATAAAAACATAAAAATAACCCGGCTGTAAGCAAACTAGGTTAACGATATACAGTAATAAAAAGGGAGTAAAACTACAAGCGATTAAAATATCCAATATATTTTAATAATTGAAAAACAGCGTTAAAACAACAATGATCTGATAAAAGATGTTCGAGTGTAAGGGGCTCGGACATAAAATTGAGAAAGTTAAAAAACATACGACGTTCCATGTGAAAACATTGACATGATATTAAAATGTGTTTGATAGTTAAAATGGTGTCACAAAACTCACACTTAGGTACGTCGTCCACCCGTAGAAGAAACGAATGAGTAATATAGGAATGACCTAAGCGGAGTCGAGCAAGTACAACTTCCTCCTTACGATTCCTGCGGTAACAAGACTGCCATGGTTTGATGATAGGTTTGATCTCAAAGAGCTTGTTGGTAAGCTGTTCTGACCAAGATCTCTGCCACTGTGCCCGGAGCTCGGTGGTAAAACGCTACCGGAAATCCAGATAGGGAACCGGCAACGGAGAGTCAGACAGGGGCGTGGCTGACCTGGCAGTAGAATCTGCCAAATCATTACCCCTGATTCCAACGTGATCAGGCACCCAACAGAAATGGATGGTGGTGGTGGTTACCAGACGATGTAGCTGCTGACAGATCTTAGTAAAAACTGGGTGAGACCGATGCCTCACCGAGATCAAAGTCTGTAGCGAGCTAAGTGAGTCGGTCTAAAGTACGCACCGACGATGATGCTTAGTCGCCACGTGGTCCAAGGCGAGGCTGAACTCTGCAGTGAAGATGGAACACTGCAGTGGTATCTCGTCTGCAATGATTACATCACATCAGACCATGGCTGATCCCACTGAAGTGCCGGACTTCAAGTAATCTGTAAAGACAGGCAAGAAGTCCGGGTGCTCAACATGATGGCTGGCAAAGAGTAGCCAGTGCACACAATCGGGTGTAAAGGCCTTCCCCGTCCTGCACAAGGAAAAATCACAGGAAGGGAAAACAGCGAGCCATGGTGGAAGTGGCTCACCTGTTTACTGTGCGATGCTATCGAGACTGCTGTTAATGTCTCTGAGGTAGTCTCGGACACGCAAACCAAAAGGACGAATGGCAGTCGGCCGATTATTGTAAAGCATTTCCCACTTCGGACTGAAAACGCAGTCCCAAGTGGGATGGCCAGGCAGGGATCGCAATTTAGAAGCATATTGTAGGGACAACTGCTGACGGCGAAGAGATAAAGAAGGTTCGTCGGTCTCAACGTAAAGACTCTGGACCGGTGAAGTGCGGAAGGCTCCCGTGCAAACACGGAGGGCCTGATGATGGAGGGGGTCCAGCACCTTCACCACCGAATCCCGGGCCGAGTCGTACACCTGGGATCCCTAGTCCAGTTTCGATCGGACAAGTGCACGGTACAGGCGGAGCAAAGAACATCGGTCCGCCGCCCAAGAAAGGGAGGAGAGGACCTTGACGATGTTCAATGCCCGCGTGCACTTGGACCTGAGATGACGGATGTGAGGTAAAAAGGTCAATTTCCGATCGGATATGAGACCGAGAAACTTGGTCTCCGCCACAACTGGAATGTTTTCCCCGAGCCACAGCTCGAGATCCAGGTGAAGATTACGCTTGTGGCAAAAGTGCACACAAGCGGTCTTCTGTGGGGAGAACCGAAACCTATTCTATGCACGAAGACTAATGATTTGTGTACCCCACACTCCCTTAAACATAAGCACTCGTTTAACCTGAGGCAGAGAAACATTACCTTTGGAGCACAGGCTATGGCTGAATAGAAATGTCCATATTCAGTTTCAATACCTGTTATCGATGGGAGTTCATTTGGAGTGAAAAAACAATCGTCACTCTAATGTCAGAAAAAGGGACCATTTTGATTGCGGTAGTGTAATGATTTAGGATGACATGATGATCAGTGTCCCCACACAACTTCACATCTTTCAGGGAGGCACTCTGAATGGTCTGTGATTCGGAGACGAGTTTCATGAGCCTTTTACAGAGCTTTTCAGGAATAGTCACTGCAGTGAATCCATCGTTATGGTCGATAATGCCCGCCCCTGATAGGTCTCATGTGGTCGATGATTTCCTTGAAAATGATTATATTTACAAGATGAAGTGGCCAGAGAGGTTCCTGATCTGAATACAACTGAGAATGTGTGAGATGCCTTAGAGAGAAAAATTGCAGTAATACACCTCCGCCCAGAAACCTTCATTTGCTTAGATCTTTTCTTGTAGAGCAATGAGCTCTATTACCGAAAATCTTCATCAATAACCTCCTCAACAGTACGAGAACGTGTTACATGAGTGTAATGGCTGGCAATGGTGATCATACGCGCTAGTAACATCTCTTGTCCCCTAATTATAGTGGGGCGGGGGGTAGCTCAGTCGGTAGCGCGCCAGGCTCGTAATCTGTAGTTCCCAGGTTCGAGTCACAGCTGGGTCAGCGTTGATTTATATCTCTGCAAAACTCCCCGCCCTGCTCACGGTCAGTAGGGGACACCGATGGGCTTGGAAAGGCCGCCGTCCGTCGGATGGGACGTTAAGCCGTAGCCCCGTGTGTGGGAGAGCCATACCCTGTGCACGTTAAAGAACACGCTGGATGGCCTTGACGGGAGGCTACCATCTGTCTCCCAACAGCTGTTCCAATGGGTCCCCTCCCCCAACCTTCTCTGAGCCTTCGGGTCCATGTGACCTGGCCATTTAGCCCATGGTGTGCAAAAAAGTGCCGCTCAGAGGTAAAACAATCCAACCCAACCCTAATTCTAGCACAACCATCATAAGCTCATGTCTCACATGCAGTAAATGTCTTTCCATTTAAAATTAAATTTTGTTTGTCGAACATCATATTTAGTTATTGACACTTACGATGAAAGAAAATTTGTACCAGGTTCGGTGATCTTACCATTTAAGAGAATTCCCCGTTTATTGTTTCGGGAGAGTAGGAAATATTGGGGAGCCAAACACTTAGGTTGTTTTAAGTTATGGTGAGAGAAAGCTGTACATCGAATTTGGTGATCCTAACTTTTACTCTTTCGCCTGTAAATGGTAGCTGGGCATAACTATTTTAATTTCCCTTGGACGATTCATAGAACAGTCTAGGCATAGCACCTAAAGCACGACTCAGCCTTCTCGTGGTGCAGATATTCTCCCCTCTGAAGAGGAACGAAAGGAGAGTACTGCCAGATCAATCTGGCTTTCTGATTTGGACCTCTCTACTATCCCCAACGGAATAGATACATAATGTATTTTATATCAGCTGACAGATGATCCTAATCAGCAGGCCCAGACTTAGCAAATGCAGGCCCATACGGTTAAAAAGAAACAAAAATTAAACAAAAACTTTACACTGCACACAATGTTTCTAATTCTAAAATTTGTAGTTCTCACAAAACAAGACAATTTCCTCTTTAGAATAAAAATTTTCTCCCTTCGCAGAGGTTATATCCCTAGAGCGGTAGCCCCCTGGAGCACGAGGCGCGATTGAATCCAATCGGCTGAAGGCCGTCCCTGCTAATCAGATGCCATCGCAGGTACTTAAATCCTTGAAACATATTTGCATCGCCGATCCTAAACTGGAGCCTGCTTGTTGACGCTCGAAAAAGCCAAATGGATCATGATGATGAAAAATGCTATTATAACAAAAAGAATAAATAAAAGTAAAACATGTTAGGGATGAAGTTACGGACTGAATTCGCATTAACTTCAAAGAATGATAGGTTAGGCGCGCTGACTTTTCTTACCAATTGAACAAAAATTGTCCTATTTGCCTTGAAGTCCTATTTTGCCTTGAAGTTAATACAATTTCAATAAGCGATTTTATCATCATTGGTATTTTTAAGTGTTTACCTTTTCGGGGGCCATAGGAAGGTGGATATTTCATTTTCATTTTATAAAGTGATAAATTTGAGTTACATATATTTTATATATTCTGAGTTCCTGCCAATATGGCAGCTTGGGCTCCTGTAAATAAGGAATGGGTCTTTGGAGGAGAAATTCTCAATACGAGTAAAATAATACAGGTACAGTGAGGATTGAAACCTAAGAACATTAAGTCACGAGCCTTGCCTGCTAACGACTGAGACATCCCCATACTTTACCTGTTGCTAGGGCAACAGAAGTGTGTTACTTAGAGGTTTTGTGACCTAGCCATTTATCTCGTGGTGTTCAGGTAATAAAATTCCGTCTATTCTTGTTGTTTTCCTGAGGGTAATTCTTTACATACAGATTATTCAAGACTTCCTCCTCTTCAGTGATTCAGCAACGCAACAGACTTTGAAAATGCATCGAATGCGGGAAATATTCCCAGTGTACTCTCCACCCAGCATCAGCTGTCACAAAAATTTTTGTTATTTTCGATGAATTTTAATTCATTTCCTAATCATTTTAAGAGACACTCGCGAGCTTCAAATTGCAATCTGTTGGCGATCATTAACGTAAGCGCAAACATTGTCAGCTTTCATTTGCGCGCGCAACAAAATCGAAGAGAATTATCAACTGGACGAACGTTGTGCAGTAAGGTTAGTCACCTGAGCGTGACAGTGGATTACAATCTACTAAAGGATGTTTCTAACGGTTTCATCATTTTGTGCTAAACTGCATTTGCAGTTACATAGATTTATAAAGCCAGTTACTTTTTGAGGGAGGAAGGGAATGGTTGGTTAGTTGTTTATGGCGCAGTGTCAACTACCGCCATTATGCGCCAAAGGAAAGACGAGAAAGACTCACAACCAAATTTAAAATTAAACATAGAAAACATGAAAAAACGATAACAACGGATGTAAAAAATAGGAAAAACAGTAAAAATCAGTAGAATAAATAAGTATATACGAAAATAATATAAAACTAACCTACGTGTAAAAGCCCCAGGTTACACAATATAAATACAAAAAAGCCATAAAATCAAAATCGCTTAAAGTTGGTTGGTTGCTTGTTTAGGGTTTTATGACACATTAGCATCTGAGGCGCCAACTTTTTTCCAAAAAGAAAAAAGATAAAAGTCATGACACCTCAAACAATTTAAAAAATATATACAAAGTCAAGAAGAAAAATGTAAAACAATAAAATGGCAGGTAGTGAATAACAATAAGCAAATACAATAATATGTTGTAAAAATAAATAAAAGTAACCTAGGTGTAAGTGACCTGGGTTAAACATATATATATAATAAGCTGCAGAGTAAAACTATAGGCGAGTAAAATATCCAGTATTTGTAAAAGTTTAAATACAGAGGTAAAAGAACAGTCATCAGATAACAGATGTCCGAGTGTAAGGGGCTCGGAGTTAAAATCATGATGGTTAAAAAGCATATGCCGTTCAAAGGTAAAAAACATGGACAAGAAATTAAAATATGTTTGATAGCTGAAACGGTGTTACAAAACTCTTTGCAGGGCATATAGGTTCGTCATCCGCCCGTAGAAGAAACGAATAACCAAAGTGGAGCCAAACAAATATAACTTCCTCCTTGCAATTCCTGCGGTAACAAGACTGTCGTGGTTTGATAATACGTTTGATCTCAAAGAGCTTATTCATAAGTTGTTCTGACCAAGATCTCTGGCACTGTGCCCGTAGCTCAATGGTAAAATGCTGCCGGAAATCCAGGTATGGAAACAGCAACGGAGAGTCGGACAGGGGCGTGGCTGACTTGGCAGCAGTATTTGCCAAGTCATTGCCCCTGATATCGACAGGGCACCCAACAGAAATGAATGGGTGTTCTGACTGCCACATGATGGAGCTGCTGTCGGATCTTAGAAAGAATTATGTGAGACCGATGCCTCACCGAGATCAAAGCATGTAGTGAGCTAAGCGAGTCAGTGTAAAGCATTCACCGACAACGATGCTTAGCCGCCATGTATTTCAAGGTGAGGCTGATAGCATGCAACTCACCACATAGCATGATATGGTGAGTTGCATGCACAACAAGTGACACATAGCATGCACAACAAGTGAAGACAGAACACTGCAATGGGATATGGTCTCAAATGATTACATCACAGCAGACCATTGCCGATCCCACTGATATGCTGGACTTCGAGCCATCTCTAAAGACAGGCAAGAAGTCTGGGTGCTCAGCACGATGGCTGGCAAAGAGTTGCCAGTGCACACAGTCGGGTGTAAAGGCCTTCCCCGTCCTGCACAGGGAAAAATCACAGGAAGGGAAAACAGCGAACCATGATGGAAGTGGCTCAGCTGTCGACTGTGCGACGCTATCGAGACTGGTGTTGATGTCTCTGAGGTAGCCTCGGACTCGCAAACCAAATGGACGAATGACAGTGGGTCGATTAGTGTAAAGAATGTCCCACTTTGGACTCAAAACGCAGACCCAAGTGGGATGGCCAGGCAGGGATCGCAATTTAGATGCATATTGCAGGGATAACTGCTGACAGTGAAGAGTTAAAGATGATTCGTTGGTCTCAACCTAAAGACTCCGGACAGGTGCGGTGTGGAAGTCTCCCATGGAAACATGGAGGGCCTGATGATGGAGGGGGTCCATCACCTTTACCACCGAATCTCGGGCGGAGTTGTACACCTGGGATCCGTAGTTCAGTTTCAACTGGACAAGTGCACAGTACAGGAGGAGCAGAGAACATCGGTCAGCTCCCCAGGAGAGAGACTGTCAGACTGGGTCCTCAGGAGAGAGAGGAGAGGATGTTGACGACGTTCAATGACCACGTGCACTTGGACCTCAGATTGCGTATGTGTGGTAAAAAGGTCAATTTCCGATTGAAAATGAGACCGAGAAACTTGCTTGTGGAAAAAGTGCACACAAGCGGTCTTCTGTGGGGAGAACTGAAACCACTTTGCTGTCACCCAAATGCAAATAACCTGTAAAGATTGTTCAGGGCAATTTGCAGTTGTCTTTCAAAGACCCTCAAGCTGGACGAAGAGCAAATGATACTAAAATCGTCAACAAAGAGGGCATTGCCTACAGATGGAGGAAGTTGTCTATTAATAGATTTAATATTCACAGCGAAAAGCGTAACATTAAGAATGCAGCCCCTGTTTTTGGGGGTACGACTGCGACAGAGTATTGCCGACGCGGACACAAAAAGAACGTTCCCATAAGAAGTTGGAGATGAAGATCGTCATGTGACCTCTCATGCTGAAGCTATGGAGGTCACGAAAAATGCCGAATCCCCAAGTAGTGTCGTGTGCTTTTTCGATGTTGAAGAAAATTGACACCAGGTGCTCTCTACATAAAAATGAATTTCTGATAGCCAATTCGAGGCGTATCAGATAGTCAAGAGTTGATCGTTGCCTGCGAAACCCACACTGGGTATTGGAAAGAAGGTTGTTGTGTTCTAAATACCAGATGAGTCTGGCATTTACCATTTTTCCAACACCTTCCATATGCAGTTCATCAACGCAATGGGACGATAATTCGAAGGAATCTTGGAATTCTTTCCTGGCTTCGGGAAGGCCAAAATGATGGCCTCCCACCAGGAGTCTGGAAACTGCTCCTAGAGAAAAATGTAATTGAAAAGATGGAGCAGCCGATGCTTACTTGAGGTGAGAGATGTTGGAGCATGGCTTAATGGGCATTGTCCGGCCCAACAGCAGATGCACGACAGATGTGCAGAGCAAGGCAAAGTTGCTCCACTGTGAATGGCCTGTTGGAAGGCTCCAGGCCATTCGAGTGGAAGGACAATGGAGAGCATTTGGATCAGCAATTGGGATCAGCAATTGCCTGTCCATTTTGCTCCAGTATTGATAACGAGTGGGACATGTAGTTCCCACCCATCTTCCGGACTCTATCCCACACGACCTTAGAACTTGTCGTGCGGGTGACAGAAGACCTATATTTGATCCAAGATTCCTTCTGGCTCTGGTGTCAGACGAAACGAACTTTTGCCCTGGCGTGTTTGAACGCTTCAAGGTTGGGGGACGTTGGATATCTCCGAAACATGCCCCAAGCCTTGTTCCGAGCCTTACGAGCTGTGGTGCAATCTGGATTCTACCACGGTTTCGGAAAGCAAGGAAACCATGTAGAAGTTTGAGGAATTGTTGATGCAGCTGCATCTACGACACAGTCCGTTATCTCCACTACTGCCACATTGATTGGCTCCTGGCTGACAGAGTGGTTGTCGAGCTCAGAGAGCAGCTCGAAACCACCCCAGTCAGCCCAATCAAGCCTCCACAGTGAGATGCGTAAAGGGCTGCAAGGCCCCCCACGGGAGATGGTGCACACCACGGGGAGGTGATCGCTTCCATAAGGGTTGTCCTCGACCTCCCATATAAAGAGTGGAAGGATCGAGGAGGAGCAGATGGTGAGGTCAATGGCAGTGAAGTGCGGGTTGGGGAGTGAAAGTAAGTACTGACACCAGTGTTCAACAGGGACAGAGAAGGATCGAGGAGCCACTGCTCCATGCCCCGCCCTCCCGTTGGTGTCAGCATTGCCCCAAAGTGGACTGTGTCCGTTGAGGTTCCCCATAATGAGGAAGGGGGACGGCAGCTACGAGACGAGATCATCAAGGTCTTACTGGAAGACGATGCTCCCAGGTGGAAGATATACAGAGCAAACAGTCAGCGAGAACCCCACAAAGAGACGGATGGCTACCACCTCTAAGTTGATGGTGAGTGGTACGACCTGGAATGGAGAATGGTTGCTCACGAGGATGGCGACACCTCCGCGAGCTGGACCATCTCCATACCGGTCCCGGCGAACTAGTGAAAAGTGTCAGATCGTGGGATCTGTGACTGGCTGCAAGTATGTCTCCTGCAGTCACACACAGACGGGCTGGTGTGCCTGAAGGAGGGCCTTGATGTCGTCAAGATTCCTCTGGAATCCACGACAATTCCATTGTAGGAGTGTGGCCATCTCAGGACTTAGAAGAGTGGGCGGACGACGAATTCCTATTCAACTTAACCACCGCAGAGGACGGTTTAGTGAATAGGGGGCGGTCGGTATCCATGTCCTCAGAATTGTCCGAAGGGCATGGATTGGTGACCGCCCTTTGTGGTGCTGTTATTTTCTTTTTTGGCCCCGGTGGGGGCCCCTTCGGTTTTGAAGGTCTTGCTGTCTGAGGACGGGAAGGAGGAGGCCTTCCGGTGGAGGTGGAAGGCTGTGTTGCAGGAATGGAAACCGGCGTTGATGTCGAAGTCGACACCACCCTCGGTCTCGCCTGCATGAGGAGGTACTTGGCTGCGAGTGAGAAAGACTCAGTAGGTGGTTCACTGATGTCAGTCTGCACCGCCATTGAAGTCATTGGAACGATGGGCTTCCCAATGACTGCACTGGCATAGGAAACCTTGCCAGGTGGGGCGGGCGGTGCAGCAAGCTTTCTCGCCTCAGCATAAGAAATGTTGTTTACTACTTTCAAGCGTTGCACCTCCTTTTCCTCCTTCCACTTCGGACAGTCGCGGGAGTACGCCGGATGTTCGCCACTGCAGTTCACACAGCATGCCTTTTCTGCTGTGCAGTCAGGATCGAGATGATCCTTACTGCCACAGCGAGCACAGGTGGGCTTGCCCCTGCATGCTTTGTGGGCATGACCGTATATCTGACACTGAAAACAGCGCATAGGGTTCGATATATACAGCCGTACCTCAAAATGTAAATAACCTGCCTTGACGTAAGAAGGCAGGCGTGGTGTGTTGAACGTAACAATTACCACCCGGGTTGGTGTTAATTTCCCTTCACGGCATGTCGAAACCCGGTGTACCGCTGTTATTCCTTGAGGTGTGAGCTCCGAGAGAATTTCCTCCTCAGTGACTTTGAGGAGTCCCCACTCGGTGATCACACCCCGAGAGGAATTCAAAGTTTTATGGGAAGTGACTTCGACAGCCACCCCACCAATTTCTTTCACTTTCAGGAGTAGTTCAGAGTGTTTAGAACAAGTGGTCTCAACCTGCAAGTCGCCAGATCGTAAGCGCTTGACGGATTTCGGCTCTCCCGCAAGACCTTTCAAACCTTTATTTACAAAAAATGGGGACATGTTCCCACGTACCTGATCACCCGTGGAGTGGATGATCAGGAACTTTGGGAACGAAGACACAGACACAGAAGACGACGGCAGAGTTAACGTAGACGAAGAAGAAGACGGGGGTTCATGTCGAGCCCTCTTGTTGGCAGTGATCGCATTTTCCTCATTCTCTCTCATGTTTATTTTTGTGTGGTTCAGTGCCCGCTGTCCCCACCCTCCACAGAGCCCAACCAGGGGACACCCAGTCGGGCGCCAGGGCTACGCAGGCACTATACCCACACAGACAGTGAGCCAAGCCCTCACAAATAAATATAAGGAAAATAAAAAGAGAAATGTGTAGAACAAAAACGGTCTACACAAATGAAACAAAGCGTAAAATAAGAAAATTTTAAATGGCCAAACTGGCCTCACAAGGAAAGGATAACTACAAAAGGAAAATAAGTTGTGAGGAAACTTGCAAACCTGTACCCGGACCGTGGGCAAGGTTACTCACTGCTCTGCACTGTTGACCCTAGCAGGACCTGCCCACCAGCCGATTGTTCCTGGGGGCCATCCCAGTAGCTCCCGTTTACCGGAAGCAGATGCCAAAGCAGTGTATAGCAGAGGCCAAAGCAGTGTATAGCAGAGGCCCCGGAATCCGCTGCCCAGCCCCGCGACAGACAGGCTCCCCAATGGCTAGACAGCCAATGGGGACCACGCCAGTCATGAGCTGAGGAGAGAAGACGGGGACCCCCGATCAACTACCAGAATCCTCCTTTCCCGGGACACGGGTCTCCGCGCACGGCAAACACGCGGGCGAGCGTTTAGGACCCTGCGAAGGTAACCGAGCCAGCGGAACCTTCACAGGGTGGTCCCCCTCACCGCGTACAGGCGCTCACACCAAGGGGACCCGTGTGCAGGATAGCTATAACCTGTGCACGTTAAAAAAGACGCTGGATGGCCATGACGGAAGACAGATGAACAAAGTATACATACATTTACGCATTTTGCAGATGAACAAAGTATACATACATTTACGCATTTTGCAGATGAACAATGTAGACATACATTTATGCAGATGTACAAAGTATACATATACACTGGCGGAAACTGAAAAAAGAACATCCAGAGGGAATTCCTTTAGAAATGTCATATTATAATACGTTAATAGTTAAGAGCAGCAGAAACCGTGATCCAAGATAGACAGTCATTGGAAGAAATAATGACGTCACTGAGGATAACAACATGCAAATGTACACAGCACATATTTAAGGACTAGGGCGTGAAGAAAAAAGTTATTCATCTTGTGTATTATTGTTCAGTGCTCTTTGCAGGAACTAATATGCCTGGATGATGCAGGTATACAACATTTGTTCAGAGAGCGGAGTTTGAGCGAGGTCGTATAGTGGGTCTTAGGGAAGCAGGTTGGCCTTTTCGTCCAATTGCACACTGTATTGGATGAGAGGTATCAGCAGTGGTGGGTTCAATGGTCAGAAGAACATTCATACACTCGTAGACGTGGTTCTGGGCAACACAGAGTTATGGGCGCATGAGAGGATCGGTGTATCAGGAGGGCAGCAGTGACAGAGTGGACAGTATGGCGTCACAAATTCGATCCTGTCACACCAAGAGTGTTTACAAGACGATACGTAATTGTCTTTTGGAAGCAGGACTATGGGCACTGTTACCACTGTCACCGCGTCACTGACGGGCACATTTTGTAGTGGTGTCAGGAATGAGTTCATTGGGGGGGGGGGGGAAATGGCAGTCTGTGGTCTTCAGTGATGAAAGCAGATTCTGCTTAGGAGTGTCTAAATGGTCGTTTACGCATCCGAAGGCAACAAGGTGAGTGGCTTTTATCGTGCATCCGCCAGAACACACAGGGCCCACGCCGGGCATCATGGTGTGGGGAGCGATTAGCTATCACTCTCGTACACGTCTGGTGTTTGTACAGGTACACTGTACAATATGTATAGCAATATGTATGACAGCGACATCGTACAGCCGATCATCCTGCCATATTTGAGTGTAATCCCAAATGCGCTATTCCAGCAAGATAACGCCCACCCACACTCTGACTGAACAACTCAACATGATTTTCAGGAAGTGCGCCAACTCCCTTTGGTAGCAGGCACTCTGGACTTATCTCCAATCGAGCAAGTCTGGAACTGTAAAGGTCAAAAACGCTTCTGCGGACCGCGACAGGCAATGACCATCGCCTAATTACGCGCCCAATTTGAAAGCGCATGGAATGGTATCTCCCAGCGTGATATCCAGCATTTATACGATTGATTGCGTGCCAGATTGGAAGCTTGTATTGCTGCTCAAGGAGATTCAACACCTTATAAAAATGTGCCTTCTGTAAAATTGAATACTCATTAAAAGGTAAAATAAACATTGAATCACTTCACACGTGTGATCACTCTCCTTTCTCAACAAGTTGTTTCCACAATATAAATCTCATAGATTACGCAGTTGTTAATGGTGTTCTTTTTTTTTTAATTTCTACCAGTGTATTAATGTTTATGCATAAGTTGTTTTTTTCACAATATGAATTACATATCTTAAACCACTAAATATACTAGTTTTATAATTCTTTTACAGTCGCCAATGAACTGTTAGAATAGAAAACATTTAGCATTCTAAAAATATACAAATCCCTAAGCGGAATAATGCCTAAATTACATTCTTTTTCGAACTGCATCTCAGTATCAAGACCTACCCTTAAACGAAACACTTTTTCAGAAAAAAGTTCATGTTATTTAAAAAATTTAGTAATCTAGATTTAATAGCAGTCCCGTGGCCGAGTGGTTAGCGCGCTTGGCTACTGATCTAATGGACCTGGGTTCGAGCCCCGGATAAGGCATGGATGTGTGTGTTGTTTTTCTGCTGAGGTCCTGCCATTCTCACAGACCTTCTACTATGGCATATAAACTGACAGGCTCCTGTCAGACCTCTGTGGCAAGCAGCTGCTTGAGGGGGTATTTATTATTATTAGATTTAATAGCTATTTCAAACATTTTACTAAAAAAGGGGTAGAACAGAGATCGGCCTGTAATTTGCATAATTATTCCTATCTCGTTTTTTATCAATTGGAATTTTGACAGAGTATGTCAAATCTTTGGGAAAGATACTATGTTGGAAAGATAAATTAATAATATAAACCAGCGATTCAAATATAGCCAACCCAGGCTGCTAATTTTCTCTTACTCTCGTTACCCTGTTATGCTGTTATAGTCCTGACGCTGTTTAATTGTATTAGTACCAGTCCCAACAAAACCAGGAGAACTATTAAGCTTCAAACCGAAAATAATACTTTCAATTTCTATACTACACATGCGAAACATAACTTTTTAATTTATTTGCTTTATTCTTTTATTCGGTACTTTAAATAAAATGAACAGAGGTAAGTAAAAAATTATATTGTTGTTCACAATATCAAGTTGTTCAAGTGGGCTGTGGTTTTGAACGGAGAGGTAAAAATCTCTGGTATACAGTTTATGGCATTGTTTATTTGAAATAAATACTTATTTAGAAAAGAAATGCATAAAACTCTTTTACTGTTTAATGTTTCGTAATTTTTTATTGCCACACAATCTTTTTCTGCTTTTCAGATCCAGGAGAGAGAAACAATGGCGGATGAAGACCTCGTGGAGGTCGAGCACTGGACAGACCACACGCTTCCGATGAATATCACCTCTTTAGGGGTGGTTGTGGGCGGGAATAGGGCACTGACCTTCGGATCGCGATCTGTCCCGCTTCAGGCCACCGTCAACGAAGTCCTGCGGTACGGCGAGATGGCGGCTCTGGTGTTGGTTATCATCTTCGGTGTGATCAGCAATTCCGTCGTCTTCCTCTTATTTTATCGGCGCCCGATGCTGCGCAGCTTCTCCAACCGCTTCGTTCTCAACCTTTCCACATCGCACTTGCTGCAGTGCTTATTGGTCGTCCCTTCAGCGCTAATCTCTATCGTATTTCAGGCCTGGGTGCTCGGAGATGCTGCGTGCTGGGTTAGCGGCATTCTCTCCACCACTCTTAATATTGCATCAGTGCTCTCTTTGCTACTAATCGCTCTCGACAGGAATTGCGCAGTCAACAGCCCTCTGCATTATTCTATGACAGTCACTAAGAAACGTACGGGAGTATTAATAACGGGTATCTGGGCACTATCCCTTCTTGTGGCACTTCCTCCTCTTTTTGGAGTGTCCAAGGTTGAATTTCGACCCAACTGGCATATATGTACCATGACCTGGCTTATAAGAGATCCCTATTGCATTGCATACAGCAGTGTTCTGTTTGTATTAGGTTTTGCTGTTCCGTTTCTTACGACAAGCTGTGTCTATTGTTCCATGTTCCAGGCTGCTAGAAACAACACTGAGAGGGCAAGGAAACACAGTCTTAACAGTTGCACGACAGAGGCGACTATGCTTGAAACACCCTCAAAATCTTCTATGTACACCCCAAGGAAAAAGTACCGGCGATGGAGTTCGGGATCGAGTCAAACATCTTTCTTTGGAGATGAGTGGAAGGCTGTGAGGACTGGACTGCTCGTGGTTCTCACTTTCACTATATGTTGGCTACCTTACTTCGCAATTGTGGCATTAGAAGCATACATTGAGGCTGAGCTGTTCTTTCCGGATTATGCAATGTTTATCATCCTTGTTTGTTCCTCCAGTGCTTGCATCATTAATCCTTACATCTACGTCTTCAGAAACAAAGCTTCTCGCAAGCACGCTTTGAAGATGTTGAATTGCTTTAGTTCTCAGCAAAGCAAATCTTGGCTATGTCAAAGACGGACTCAATGTCGAAACATTGAAAATAAAACAAATCCTTGTATGCTGACTGCAAGCTTAGTTAAAAACACTTCTGAAAGAGTGAAAGCTCTTCCAGTTCTGTATCAAGATGCAGAAGGGCAGTGGCAAGTGTTTAGCACCTCTGAAGAGAGAAGTAGGGAGGAAATGGACGAAACTATCTCTAATATTTCAGATGACTGCTTCGAGAAAGAGCCAAGCGACTACATCTCCCACTGCCAGAGAAGAAAAGGTAACAGCAATATTAATGTGCACGCTATTTACAATAATTCATTTAATCGCGGTTACTTGTCGCGCAACACTCACGTTTTGGATAACTCTTACATGATGTCTGCCAATAGACTGCTCATATTTCGTCTGAGGTCTAAACTCAATAGAGATTCTACCAGCAGCGACACTACAGACAATTGCAGCATGTCCTTGGATAGCAGTAATGGCAATGATGACTCAGAATTCAACCCTCACAGTTCAGGCATGCGTCGTAGTAGTGTTAAGGCACAGATCGAAGATACTGACAATCATCGGTCAGGCTTGACTTTGAAGAGAGTGAATTCATTTTCGGAAGAAAGTACCACGAACAATCAAAAACACATATCATATTCCGGATATTCAAGGCGAAAATCTTTCATTCACAGTCATATCAAACACAGAAAATCGAGTGAAACCACTCTGACGTCGTCCACAAACTCAGAAACCGTAGAATCCATTACGGCAACTCCATCAGAGACCAATCCTTCAACCAGGATTAGACCAAAGTTAGTGCGTCAGGACACACCGGTTCTTCCTTATTTTGGATACAGTGAAGATACCGATTGATAACTTTGCACTTTTATAAAATTTAAGGCAATATGAAAAAGTACAATAATGAACAAACATCATGCCATTAAATTATCTATTCCTCTGTGATCAAAGCACCAGCTTATTTTTGTAAAATGTTATGCACAAGGCTATTTTAACTTCTGCATTAATCATAACTGCCCTCCTCTACGCTGGATATCTAAGCAATGTGCGGATAAGTTTAATTTACAGTTTCTATTCAGTTTCACGTTAATTAACTCTCTTCTTGGTTATGGAAGAAATGCGCTAAGCTTGTCACTTAAAAATTCTATTGTAATGTTAAATGTTTGAAGGTTACAGAAAACTCTACACTGGAAGAATATCCAGTGTTCCTCACTTTAGGTTAATAAATTTGGCAGACGGAAGTGTCTGCTAATGCTATAAAAACACAGTAGTATTCCCACTGTGGTTTTCAATGTTAGTAACCCATCAGTAATTTAACAGAAGGCTAAATATGCTCTCTTACTAAGGTAAAATTGTCAACACAATTTTGAGACTAGAAATAATGACAGTTTTTGTTATTTGTAAAGAGAAATGCACAAAAAATGCAAAATATTTGAAACGTTAATAAACAGGAATCAAATATTTTCTAAATAAAATGACTACATATCGTTCTCAAATAATTAGTGGTTGTTTATCTTTTTTTTACCCGTGAATCATTTGAAGAGTTATATTTGATGTGCAGGAATATCTACAAAACATTATTATTGAGGCGTGTTATCAGAAAGTAATATTAATGAGGTGGATTAATTAAAAATCTATTATCGGTCATATAAGTTAGGAAGTTAATAGTATCTGGTAGACGCTCATAAAACCGTACTCAACGTTATTTTCAATATATTGTAAACACTAAATCAATCGTAAAAATATGAATAAAATTTGAAATAAATGAACTGCAATAATACATTTAATATTGCAAACAATAATTTTTGATAAAGAAATACATTTACATATTTAAAGAGAACCATTATGATACGCAAAAAAAGAAATTATGGTACGCATTATTGTGGTCATAAAATGCTCAAAAAATAGAAATATTAGAAAAATATATAAGCAAGAAACAAATAATTGCTTAAAAAAGCTATATTTCGTTACAAAAAAGACCTGGTTGTTTACCAGTTTTCCTTTTTTTTTGTTTACAATTTGGTTGGTTGGTTGGTTGTTTGGGGTTTATTGGCGATTTAGCAACTAAGGATATAATGCGCCAAACATATGTCCAAAAGGTAAAAAGATAAAAATCATGTTACCACTTAACCAAAGTTAAAAATAAACTACAAAGACCAACAAAAAAATAGATTTCAGTAAAACAGAACATGCAGAGCAACAATGAACAAATGTAAAAATATGTTATACGAATAAAAACATAAAAATAACCCGGCTGTAAGCAAACTAGGTTAACGATATACAGTAATAAAAAGGGAGTAAAACTACAAGCGATTAAAATATCCAATATATTTTAATAATTGAAAAACAGCGTTAAAACAACAATGATCTGATAAAAGATGTTCGAGTGTAAGGGGCTCGGACATAAAATTGAGAAAGTTAAAAAACATACGACGTTCCATGTGAAAACATTGACATGATATTAAAATGTGTTTGATAGTTAAAATGGTGTCACAAAACTCACACTTAGGTACGTCGTCCACCCGTAGAAGAAACGAATGAGTAATATAGGAATGACCTAAGCGGAGTCGAGCAAGTACAACTTCCTCCTTACGATTCCTGCGGTAACAAGACTGCCATGGTTTGATGATAGGTTTGATCTCAAAGAGCTTGTTGGTAAGCTGTTCTGACCAAGATCTCTGCCACTGTGCCCGGAGCTCGGTGGTAAAACGCTACCGGAAATCCAGATAGGGAACCGGCAACGGAGAGTCAGACAGGGGCGTGGCTGACCTGGCAGTAGAATCTGCCAAATCATTACCCCTGATTCCAACGTGATCAGGCACCCAACAGAAATGGATGGTGGTGGTGGTTACCAGACGATGTAGCTGCTGACAGATCTTAGTAAAAACTGGGTGAGACCGATGCCTCACCGAGATCAAAGTCTGTAGCGAGCTAAGTGAGTCGGTCTAAAGTACGCACCGACGATGATGCTTAGTCGCCACGTGGTCCAAGGCGAGGCTGAACTCTGCAGTGAAGATGGAACACTGCAGTGGTATCTCGTCTGCAATGATTACATCACATCAGACCATGGCTGATCCCACTGAAGTGCCGGACTTCAAGTAATCTGTAAAGACAGGCAAGAAGTCCGGGTGCTCAACATGATGGCTGGCAAAGAGTAGCCAGTGCACACAATCGGGTGTAAAGGCCTTCCCCGTCCTGCACAAGGAAAAATCACAGGAAGGGAAAACAGCGAGCCATGGTGGAAGTGGCTCACCTGTTTACTGTGCGATGCTATCGAGACTGCTGTTAATGTCTCTGAGGTAGTCTCGGACACGCAAACCAAAAGGACGAATGGCAGTCGGCCGATTATTGTAAAGCATTTCCCACTTCGGACTGAAAACGCAGTCCCAAGTGGGATGGCCAGGCAGGGATCGCAATTTAGAAGCATATTGTAGGGACAACTGCTGACGGCGAAGAGATAAAGAAGGTTCGTCGGTCTCAACGTAAAGACTCTGGACCGGTGAAGTGCGGAAGGCTCCCGTGCAAACACGGAGGGCCTGATGATGGAGGGGGTCCAGCACCTTCACCACCGAATCCCGGGCCGAGTCGTACACCTGGGATCCCTAGTCCAGTTTCGATCGGACAAGTGCACGGTACAGGCGGAGCAAAGAACATCGGTCCGCCGCCCAAGAAAGGGAGGAGAGGACCTTGACGATGTTCAATGCCCGCGTGCACTTGGACCTGAGATGACGGATGTGAGGTAAAAAGGTCAATTTCCGATCGGATATGAGACCGAGAAACTTGGTCTCCGCCACAACTGGAATGTTTTCCCCGAGCCACAGCTCGAGATCCAGGTGAAGATTACGCTTGTGGCAAAAGTGCACACAAGCGGTCTTCTGTGGGGAGAACCGAAACCTATTCTATGCACGAAGACTAATGATTTGTGTACCCCACACTCCCTTAAACATAAGCACTCGTTTAACCTGAGGCAGAGAAACATTACCTTTGGAGCACAGGCTATGGCTGAATAGAAATGTCCATATTCAGTTTCAATACCTGTTATCGATGGGAGTTCATTTGGAGTGAAAAAACAATCGTCACTCTAATGTCAGAAAAAGGGACCATTTTGATTGCGGTAGTGTAATGATTTAGGATGACATGATGATCAGTGTCCCCACACAACTTCACATCTTTCAGGGAGGCACTCTGAATGGTCTGTGATTCGGAGACGAGTTTCATGAGCCTTTTACAGAGCTTTTCAGGAATAGTCACTGCAGTGAATCCATCGTTATGGTCGATAATGCCCGCCCCTGATAGGTCTCATGTGGTCGATGATTTCCTTGAAAATGATTATATTTACAAGATGAAGTGGCCAGAGAGGTTCCTGATCTGAATACAACTGAGAATGTGTGAGATGCCTTAGAGAGAAAAATTGCAGTAATACACCTCCGCCCAGAAACCTTCATTTGCTTAGATCTTTTCTTGTAGAGCAATGAGCTCTATTACCGAAAATCTTCATCAATAACCTCCTCAACAGTACGAGAACGTGTTACATGAGTGTAATGGCTGGCAATGGTGATCATACGCGCTAGTAACATCTCTTGTCCCCTAATTATAGTGGGGCGGGGGGTAGCTCAGTCGGTAGCGCGCCAGGCTCGTAATCTGTAGTTCCCAGGTTCGAGTCACAGCTGGGTCAGCGTTGATTTATATCTCTGCAAAACTCCCCGCCCTGCTCACGGTCAGTAGGGGACACCGATGGGCTTGGAAAGGCCGCCGTCCGTCGGATGGGACGTTAAGCCGTAGCCCCGTGTGTGGGAGAGCCATACCCTGTGCACGTTAAAGAACACGCTGGATGGCCTTGACGGGAGGCTACCATCTGTCTCCCAACAGCTGTTCCAATGGGTCCCCTCCCCCAACCTTCTCTGAGCCTTCGGGTCCATGTGACCTGGCCATTTAGCCCATGGTGTGCAAAAAAGTGCCGCTCAGAGGTAAAACAATCCAACCCAACCCTAATTCTAGCACAACCATCATAAGCTCATGTCTCACATGCAGTAAATGTCTTTCCATTTAAAATTAAATTTTGTTTGTCGAACATCATATTTAGTTATTGACACTTACGATGAAAGAAAATTTGTACCAGGTTCGGTGATCTTACCATTTAAGAGAATTCCCCGTTTATTGTTTCGGGAGAGTAGGAAATATTGGGGAGCCAAACACTTAGGTTGTTTTAAGTTATGGTGAGAGAAAGCTGTACATCGAATTTGGTGATCCTAACTTTTACTCTTTCGCCTGTAAATGGTAGCTGGGCATAACTATTTTAATTTCCCTTGGACGATTCATAGAACAGTCTAGGCATAGCACCTAAAGCACGACTCAGCCTTCTCGTGGTGCAGATATTCTCCCCTCTGAAGAGGAACGAAAGGAGAGTACTGCCAGATCAATCTGGCTTTCTGATTTGGACCTCTCTACTATCCCCAACGGAATAGATACATAATGTATTTTATATCAGCTGACAGATGATCCTAATCAGCAGGCCCAGACTTAGCAAATGCAGGCCCATACGGTTAAAAAGAAACAAAAATTAAACAAAAACTTTACACTGCACACAATGTTTCTAATTCTAAAATTTGTAGTTCTCACAAAACAAGACAATTTCCTCTTTAGAATAAAAATTTTCTCCCTTCGCAGAGGTTATATCCCTAGAGCGGTAGCCCCCTGGAGCACGAGGCGCGATTGAATCCAATCGGCTGAAGGCCGTCCCTGCTAATCAGATGCCATCGCAGGTACTTAAATCCTTGAAACATATTTGCATCGCCGATCCTAAACTGGAGCCTGCTTGTTGACGCTCGAAAAAGCCAAATGGATCATGATGATGAAAAATGCTATTATAACAAAAAGAATAAATAAAAGTAAAACATGTTAGGGATGAAGTTACGGACTGAATTCGCATTAACTTCAAAGAATGATAGGTTAGGCGCGCTGACTTTTCTTACCAATTGAACAAAAATTGTCCTATTTGCCTTGAAGTCCTATTTTGCCTTGAAGTTAATACAATTTCAATAAGCGATTTTATCATCATTGGTATTTTTAAGTGTTTACCTTTTCGGGGGCCATAGGAAGGTGGATATTTCATTTTCATTTTATAAAGTGATAAATTTGAGTTACATATATTTTATATATTCTGAGTTCCTGCCAATATGGCAGCTTGGGCTCCTGTAAATAAGGAATGGGTCTTTGGAGGAGAAATTCTCAATACGAGTAAAATAATACAGGTACAGTGAGGATTGAAACCTAAGAACATTAAGTCACGAGCCTTGCCTGCTAACGACTGAGACATCCCCATACTTTACCTGTTGCTAGGGCAACAGAAGTGTGTTACTTAGAGGTTTTGTGACCTAGCCATTTATCTCGTGGTGTTCAGGTAATAAAATTCCGTCTATTCTTGTTGTTTTCCTGAGGGTAATTCTTTACATACAGATTATTCAAGACTTCCTCCTCTTCAGTGATTCAGCAACGCAACAGACTTTGAAAATGCATCGAATGCGGGAAATATTCCCAGTGTACTCTCCACCCAGCATCAGCTGTCACAAAAATTTTTGTTATTTTCGATGAATTTTAATTCATTTCCTAATCATTTTAAGAGACACTCGCGAGCTTCAAATTGCAATCTGTTGGCGATCATTAACGTAAGCGCAAACATTGTCAGCTTTCATTTGCGCGCGCAACAAAATCGAAGAGAATTATCAACTGGACGAACGTTGTGCAGTAAGGTTAGTCACCTGAGCGTGACAGTGGATTACAATCTACTAAAGGATGTTTCTAACGGTTTCATCATTTTGTGCTAAACTGCATTTGCAGTTACATAGATTTATAAAGCCAGTTACTTTTTGAGGGAGGAAGGGAATGGTTGGTTAGTTGTTTATGGCGCAGTGTCAACTACCGCCATTATGCGCCAAAGGAAAGACGAGAAAGACTCACAACCAAATTTAAAATTAAACATAGAAAACATGAAAAAACGATAACAACGGATGTAAAAAATAGGAAAAACAGTAAAAATCAGTAGAATAAATAAGTATATACGAAAATAATATAAAACTAACCTACGTGTAAAAGCCCCAGGTTACACAATATAAATACAAAAAAGCCATAAAATCAAAATCGCTTAAAGTTGGTTGGTTGCTTGTTTAGGGTTTTATGACACATTAGCATCTGAGGCGCCAACTTTTTTCCAAAAAGAAAAAAGATAAAAGTCATGACACCTCAAACAATTTAAAAAATATATACAAAGTCAAGAAGAAAAATGTAAAACAATAAAATGGCAGGTAGTGAATAACAATAAGCAAATACAATAATATGTTGTAAAAATAAATAAAAGTAACCTAGGTGTAAGTGACCTGGGTTAAACATATATATATAATAAGCTGCAGAGTAAAACTATAGGCGAGTAAAATATCCAGTATTTGTAAAAGTTTAAATACAGAGGTAAAAGAACAGTCATCAGATAACAGATGTCCGAGTGTAAGGGGCTCGGAGTTAAAATCATGATGGTTAAAAAGCATATGCCGTTCAAAGGTAAAAAACATGGACAAGAAATTAAAATATGTTTGATAGCTGAAACGGTGTTACAAAACTCTTTGCAGGGCATATAGGTTCGTCATCCGCCCGTAGAAGAAACGAATAACCAAAGTGGAGCCAAACAAATATAACTTCCTCCTTGCAATTCCTGCGGTAACAAGACTGTCGTGGTTTGATAATACGTTTGATCTCAAAGAGCTTATTCATAAGTTGTTCTGACCAAGATCTCTGGCACTGTGCCCGTAGCTCAATGGTAAAATGCTGCCGGAAATCCAGGTATGGAAACAGCAACGGAGAGTCGGACAGGGGCGTGGCTGACTTGGCAGCAGTATTTGCCAAGTCATTGCCCCTGATATCGACAGGGCACCCAACAGAAATGAATGGGTGTTCTGACTGCCACATGATGGAGCTGCTGTCGGATCTTAGAAAGAATTATGTGAGACCGATGCCTCACCGAGATCAAAGCATGTAGTGAGCTAAGCGAGTCAGTGTAAAGCATTCACCGACAACGATGCTTAGCCGCCATGTATTTCAAGGTGAGGCTGATAGCATGCAACTCACCACATAGCATGATATGGTGAGTTGCATGCACAACAAGTGACACATAGCATGCACAACAAGTGAAGACAGAACACTGCAATGGGATATGGTCTCAAATGATTACATCACAGCAGACCATTGCCGATCCCACTGATATGCTGGACTTCGAGCCATCTCTAAAGACAGGCAAGAAGTCTGGGTGCTCAGCACGATGGCTGGCAAAGAGTTGCCAGTGCACACAGTCGGGTGTAAAGGCCTTCCCCGTCCTGCACAGGGAAAAATCACAGGAAGGGAAAACAGCGAACCATGATGGAAGTGGCTCAGCTGTCGACTGTGCGACGCTATCGAGACTGGTGTTGATGTCTCTGAGGTAGCCTCGGACTCGCAAACCAAATGGACGAATGACAGTGGGTCGATTAGTGTAAAGAATGTCCCACTTTGGACTCAAAACGCAGACCCAAGTGGGATGGCCAGGCAGGGATCGCAATTTAGATGCATATTGCAGGGATAACTGCTGACAGTGAAGAGTTAAAGATGATTCGTTGGTCTCAACCTAAAGACTCCGGACAGGTGCGGTGTGGAAGTCTCCCATGGAAACATGGAGGGCCTGATGATGGAGGGGGTCCATCACCTTTACCACCGAATCTCGGGCGGAGTTGTACACCTGGGATCCGTAGTTCAGTTTCAACTGGACAAGTGCACAGTACAGGAGGAGCAGAGAACATCGGTCAGCTCCCCAGGAGAGAGACTGTCAGACTGGGTCCTCAGGAGAGAGAGGAGAGGATGTTGACGACGTTCAATGACCACGTGCACTTGGACCTCAGATTGCGTATGTGTGGTAAAAAGGTCAATTTCCGATTGAAAATGAGACCGAGAAACTTGCTTGTGGAAAAAGTGCACACAAGCGGTCTTCTGTGGGAGAACTGAAACCACTTTGCTGTCACCCAAATGCAAATAACCTGTAAAGATTGTTCAGGGCAATTTGCAGTTGTCTTTCAAAGACCCTCAAGCTGGACGAAGAGCAAATGATACTAAAATCGTCAACAAAGAGGGCATTGCCTACAGATGGAGGAAGTTGTCTATTAATAGATTTAATATTCACAGCGAAAAGCGTAACATTAAGAATGCAGCCCCTGTTTTTGGGGGTACGACTGCGACAGAGTATTGCCGACGCGGACACAAAAAGAACGTTCCCATAAGAAGTTGGAGATGAAGATCGTCATGTGACCTCTCATGCTGAAGCTATGGAGGTCACGAAAAATGCCGAATCCCCAAGTAGTGTCGTGTGCTTTTTCGATGTTGAAGAAAATTGACACCAGGTGCTCTCTACATAAAAATGAATTTCTGATAGCCAATTCGAGGCGTATCAGATAGTCAAGAGTTGATCGTTGCCTGCGAAACCCACACTGGGTATTGGAAAGAAGGTTGTTGTGTTCTAAATACCAGATGAGTCTGGCATTTACCATTTTTCCAACACCTTCCATATGCAGTTCATCAACGCAATGGGACGATAATTCGAAGGAATCTTGGAATTCTTTCCTGGCTTCGGGAAGGCCAAAATGATGGCCTCCCACCAGGAGTCTGGAAACTGCTCCTAGAGAAAAATGTAATTGAAAAGATGGAGCAGCCGATGCTTACTTGAGGTGAGAGATGTTGGAGCATGGCTTAATGGGCATTGTCCGGCCCAACAGCAGATGCACGACAGATGTGCAGAGCAAGGCAAAGTTGCTCCACTGTGAATGGCCTGTTGGAAGGCTCCAGGCCATTCGAGTGGAAGGACAATGGAGAGCATTTGGATCAGCAATTGGGATCAGCAATTGCCTGTCCATTTTGCTCCAGTATTGATAACGAGTGGGACATGTAGTTCCCACCCATCTTCCGGACTCTATCCCACACGACCTTAGAACTTGTCGTGCGGGTGACAGAAGACCTATATTTGATCCAAGATTCCTTCTGGCTCTGGTGTCAGACGAAACGAACTTTTGCCCTGGCGTGTTTGAACGCTTCAAGGTTGGGGGACGTTGGATATCTCCGAAACATGCCCCAAGTATTGTTCTGAGCCTTACGAGCTGCGATGCAATCTGGATTCCACCACGATTTCGGAAAACGAGGAAACCGTGTAGAAGTTGGAGGAATTGTGGATTCAGCTGCATCTAAAATACAGTCCATGAAATCCTGCATCTATAATACAGTGAGTGAAAGTATGTACTGACACCGGTGTTCAATAGGGAGAGAGAAGGATCCAGGAGCCATTGATCCAGGACCCCACCCCTCCCATTAGTGTTACACTGACCCAAAGTGGATTGTGTCCATTGAAGTCCCCCATGATGAGGAAGGGGAACGGCAACTACGAGACGAGATCATCAAGGTCTTTCTGGAAGACAACGCTTCCAGAAGGAAGATATACAAAGCAAACAGTCAGGGAGAACCCCATGAAATGGAGGATGGCTACTCCTCTAAGTTGGTATGGTGAAGGATACAACCTGGAATGGGGAATGGTTGCTCATGAGGATTGCGACACCCCAGCAAATTGGATCATCTCCATCCCAGTCCTGGAGAACTAGCGAAAAATGTCGGATCACGGGATCTGTGACTGACTGCAAGTATGTCTCCTGCAGGCACACACAGATGGGCTGATGTGTCTGAGGGAGGGCCGATGCCATCAACATTCCTCTGGAATCCATGACAATTCCATTGTAGGAGTATGGCCAACTCAGGACGTAGAAGAGTGGGCAGACGACGAATTCCTATTCATCTTAACCGCTGCATGGTGTGGTCTCTATCCATGTTCTCGGAATCATCTGAGGAACATGGATCGGTGACCGCCTTTGTGAAGGAGTGATTGTTTTCTTTTTTGGCCTCGGTGGGGGCCCCTTCGGTGTGGAATGTCTAGTTGTCTGATTACGGGAAGGAGGAGACCTTCTAATGGAGGTGGAAGGCTGAGTTGCAGGAACAGAAACAGTGGTTGATGTAGAAGTCGACACCAACCTCGGTTCTGCCTGTGACAGGAGGAATTTTGCTGCAGGTGATACTCTTTGTTCCTGCACAACCACGTCAATCCCCGGTTCCATCTTTCGACACTACCAAGTTAAGGAAAGCCGTGACATTCTACATCGGGGGCAAGGCTACACCATATAGATGCATCTCATCCCCAACATCCTATTTCGAGCAGTCCTATAGAAGGAAAGCTCATCCATCTGTCAAAACCTGGAATTTATTCTTTTCCCCGGTTAGTCATGGATATATAGATCCAAGTGCGATCGGCACTCGGGGTGAAGATTTTTAGTGGGATCCAGACTTTGAAAAGGTCCCTTGGCTACTAGGGGACCAAATCCATTCTGCAGGGCCCTTGAACTGCTCCACTGAGCACCTGATTTTGAGGTCTTGGCACTGTCCAACCGGGCCACTAAACCGGTCAGCAATGCCTTCGACCTCGGTTGGTGTTGGCTCTGTCCAACCGTGGCCCATACCAGTCAGCAGAGTCTTCGACCGGTTGCTGGGCCACAACCCCCCCCCACCACCACCACCACCACCACCACCACCATGGCAAGGTGGTCCCCTATCGGGGGGTTGCTGCAGGTGAGAAAGATTCAGTAGGTGGTACACTGATGTCAATATGCACCACCACCGAAGTCATTGGAACGATGGGCTTTCCAATGACTGCACTGCCATAGGGTACAGTAGCTCAAAAAAGTACCGAACACTACGGTTGATTACAAAATTCAGAAAAAATATCTGGCAACGATTTTTTTAGAAATTAGTGATCTGGCAACCTTCGTGTCACGTGACACGGAGGTTGCCAGATCACTAATTTCTAAAAAAAATCGTTGCCAGATATTTTTTCTGAATTTTGTAATCAGCCGTAGTGTTCGGATACTTTTTTGAGCGACAGTACCTTGCCAGATGGGGTGGGTGGTGCAGTGAGGTTTTTCACCTCAGCGTAAGATTTATACTTTTTTATTACTTTCAAGTGTTGAACCTCCTTTTCCTCCTTATACTTGAGACAGTCTTGGGAATACGCCGGATGGTCGCAACTATAATTCACACAGCTTACCTTTTTTGCTGTGCTGTCAGGATCAAGCTGATCCTTACTGCCAGAGTGAGCACAGGTGGGTTTGCCTCTGTAAACGCTGTGGGCATGACCGTGTATCTGGCACTGAAAACAGCGCAGAGGTTTCGATATATATAGCAATACCTCACAATGCAAAGGTTGTTTGGGTTGTTTCACCTCTGAGCGGCACTTTTTTTGCACACCATGGGCTAAATGACCAGGTGACATGGACCCCGAAGGCTCAGAGAAGGTTGGGGGAGGGGACCCACTGGGACAGCTGTTGGGAGACAGATGGTAGCCTCCCACCAAGGCCATCCAGCGTGTTCTTTAACGTGCACAGGGTATGGCTCTCCCGCACACGGGGCCATGGCTTAACGTCCCATCCGACGGACGGCGTGCCTTTCCAAGCCCATCGGTGTCCCCTACTGACCGCGGGCAGGGCGAGGAATTTTGCGGAAAAAAATCTCAACGCTGACCCAGCTGGGACTCGAACCTGGGAACTACAGATTACGAGCCTGGCGCGCTACCGACTGAGCCACCCCCCTCACAATGCAAATAACCTGCCTTGATGGAAGAAGGCAGGTGTGGCGTGTTAAATGTCATAATTAGTACTCGGGTGGGTATCAATTTCCCATCACAGCATGTCAAAACCCGATGGACTACTTTTACTCCTTGAGGCGTGATCTCTGAGAAGATCTCCTACTCGGTGACTTTCCGAAGGTCCCACTCCGTTATCACACAGCGAGAGGAATTCAAAATTCTGTGGAGAGTAACCTCGACAGCCACCCCACCAATCTCTCTGACTATCAGGAGCAGTTCCGAGTGTTTGGAACAAGCGATTTCAATCTGTAAGTCGCCAGATCGTAAGCACTTGACGGATATAGGTTCTCCTGCAAGACCTTTCAAACCTCTATTGAGAAAAAATGGGGCATGACCCCAAGTAACTGATCACCCATGGAATGGATGATCAGGAATCTTGGGAATGAAGAGACGGACAAACAAGAAAAAAAGAAATGTGCAGAAATAAACTTTCTACACCAAAAGAACTAAGCGAAAAATAATCAAATTGTGATCTATCAAACTGTCGTCACAAAGAAAGAATAATTACAAAAGGAAAATAAATTGTGAGGAAATTCGCAAACCTGTACCTGGACATGGGCAAGGTTACTCACTGCACTGCACGGATGACCCTAGCAGGACCTGCCCACCAGCCGATTGTTCCTGGGAGGGCCACCCTAGGAGCAATATATGTACATATGATTAAAATGTGTGCAATTGTTAAAATGGTATCGCAAAACTCATACTTAGTATTGTCGTCAGCCCAAAAAAGAAATGAATGTGTAAGAACCTAATAACCAGAACCTATGATGAAATGAATGTGTAAGGTTCTAATGACCAGAACCTATGACTGCTTAGGTGAGCCTTGTTCGGCTCACCTAAGCAGAGCCGAACAAGTATAACTTCCTCCAGGCGACTGCTGTGAAAACATGACTACCAAGTGTTGATAGTAGGCTTGATCTCAAAGAGTTTGTTACCAACCTATTCAGACCAATATCTCGCCACTGTGCCCGGTACTCGGTGGGAAAACATTGCTGTAAGTCCACATATGGAACTGGCAGTGGAGAGTCGTACTGACGCCGACATCACCAGGCACCCAATAGAAGAGAATGGTAGTTGTGGCTGCCAGATGATGGAGCTGGTGGCAGATCTTTGACAGAATAGATAGAGGCCAATTCCTCACCGAGATCAAAGCCCGTAGCAAGCTAAGCAAGTTGATGTAAAGCACACCCTAACGATAATGCTTGGCCACAATGTGGTACAAGGCAAGGCTGATAGTGTGCGGTTCTGCAGTGATGACGGAACGCTGCCGTGGGATCTGGCCTGCATTGATAGTATTGTCGTATAGACCCCTGCTCTAAGCGATGCCAAAAGGGATGGACAAAAGGGAGAACTCTTCATGGGGGAACGTCGCGAATTTGAAATAAAGTACACTTGTTGATGGCGGTGATTTAATGAATTTGTACAGGTTTCATTACTTCATGTTTTCACTAGTTCACCCACAGCAAGGAACGACTCAATATAGTGACCTGAGGTTTCTTGGGTAGAACACAACACTGGTTTAATGACCTCTGCGGGCCCACATTCATTCATACATTCGCTCAGGGGTTCAATTCTGACCGGTATCGGCACCTCAAATGATCACAGAATAACAGAATTTTTTGGCATACTCCAGTGCTACAGAACTCGGCACCTTTTCGTGCCAACGATGCGTTTTTGTGAGGAGACAAGAGGGACGGAAATGCAATAGGAAATAGTTGGTCTGACCTGTAAATCCTTCCATAGGCAGCTTGAGTTCAATGGAAAATGTTCTTCTTTATATATTAACTTGTGTACTGACTGAAAAGCCACAACGTTGATGGGGTGACCCAACCAACCACCCTGGGAGCCATTACGTTAGAATAGTTACTAACATAGGCAGGTTACGAGCCAGGGCGCTATCGACTGAGCCACTCCCGCCTCGGTAAGTGCAGGATGGAGATGGAGAAAGGGGAGTAGTGTGTTATGGAACTTTCTAGAATCTTCCTTATGCATAATTCTTCTTCAGTGTATTCCACTTAAAAGGTCTAGTGGGCGAAACAAAGAATTGAGAACGGCAAAAGGTGGCAATTCATTTCGAAATGGCATCAGTTGGAGACCGTACACAAAAATGGCAAAATGTATCAAAAGCATAAGATTACAACATACCTACCCAACTCGAGAAAATAAGACCTGAGGCCGCCTGGTAAGAGTGAGAGACTACAGAGGGCGAAAAGCCAAAGAGAAAACAGACAAGGAAAGGGCGAGGAGTCTCCCTCTCTCTCTCTCGAGTCTTCTCTTACAATCACTTATTGAAGGTTTACTCTGTGGCATTTGCTGGGGTTGCTGCCACTTGGCAGGAACGGGTTCGTATACTTGGAAACATCGAAGTTGGTTTCACCAGTAGTCTGATTGTACAGGTCTTATGCAAAAGAGAAAGAAAAACTGTTCTTGTATCAATGAGGACCATTTTAGGAACATAATAAGCCCACGTTGCCCTTCTACCATGTGGAGGAGGGCTGCGATGAATTCAAATCTATATCAGCATCATATACCTGTCTCTGCTGATGGGATAACCAGTTGAGGGGTGATGATGGACAGGTTTCTCTCGGAGGCACTCGAAAAGAAAAAAAAACCATAACACTCTGTAGTCGCTACTGCAATGCTGTTTCGAATTCTCTGTGTTTCGTTTCTCTCTCTCCGTCTTTCGTGTGCTCTCTCTCCAATTTTTTTTTGTTAAATCTCCGATGCTGGAATGCCCGGACTTTCGAGCCCTCTATCCCGGTAGGAAATAAAAGAAAGTTTAAGCAAAAAGTTTACAATCACTGGTTTATGTTCTTCTGATGCTTAATTTTCTTTGGCCATTTTGAGCTTATTTTGAAATTTGTATAATTTCTTTCGTGATTCTTAAAGGAGTAGCTTTCGGATCTTTCCATTTCGGTCGTTCACCTAAAACCATGTTAGAGGTTTGGTTGGGTATATTTGCACATTTTTTGAGAACATTAGTTTCTCTTTGCCCTTGTGGTTTATTGTTCTTTCTGAATCACAAGTAAGTTTAGTTTATAAGTAAGTGTTTAATTACAAGTAGTAAGTTGGTAAAGCAGTTTTAATTTACATAGTTATAGGTCACTAAATATGGAAACGGCCAAACTTTTAACGAATGTTGCAAGTGATCTGTTTACGGTATAAATTTGAAATTTCGAAGGTAGAGAATTTCGGTAGTCTGATTTCTTTTCTCAGAGGGAAGTGAAAAAAGAAACTATTTAATTTTAAAGAATAAAAGAAAAACGTTTTATGTTGTTCAAGTACACATAAAATACTGTTACGACAGAAGGAATCTGGCAACCGAAAGCAAAAAGTTTCAGCCAACGAATAAGAACGTTGGGAGAATTTGGAGAAGAAGAGTGGAGCGTTAACGGTCGTTGTGTTGTAACGGTCGGTGAGTTCGAAAATGGACGGTGAGCTGTTCTGAGACAGTGCGCGTAAGTATCAAGAAGTAACTTGATGTGTTGTGTATACGCGGAAGGATAAAAGTGGGATCTTTTATCGTTAAGTATCAAGAAGTAACTTGATGTGTTGTGTATACGCGGAAGTATAAAAGTGGAACTTTTATGGCTAACTTCGAATGTCTACACGGACTGTCTTTTTGTTCGGCTAGTGTGTGAAAAGTTATTAGCACAGGACGCGAATTGGTTTACGAGTGAAGATCTTCGGGTGACCTGGTAAATCAAGTAAAAGGTAGTATTTAGTAAAATACACAGAGCTGATATTGTGTGCTCTACGCAGGAAGATTGATGACTTGTGCATGTTAATAGTTGATTTGTTGATAAGATACTTCATCCATATTTCCTTTGTAACAATTTACCTTGTATTGAATTTGGTTTTGAAATATAGCTTTTAATACTCACGCTCAGTGGCTATCCATTTTTGTAATCCGCAACATTTGGTGTCAGAAGCGGGATAATTTATTGAATGCCGTTAACTAGAAGTATGGATGAATTAGTAAAGTTGATAAATGACTTGAAAGCCGATATGGCTACTCAGATGACTGATATTAAAGGTGATATAGCTGCCCAAAGCGATAAAATAGGTGACTTGAAAGCCGAAATGGCCGCACAAAATAATGAGTTGAGAACGGAGATAGTTTCTCAAAAAGATGATTTGAAAGCCGAAATGGCCGCACAAAATAATGAGTTGAGAACGGAGATAGTTTCTCAAAAAGATGATTTGAAAGCCGATATGGCCGCCCAAAGCAATAAAATAGGTGACTTGAAAGCCGAAATGGCCGCACAAAATACTGAGATGAGAGCTGAAGTGGCTTCTCAAATTGACAAGATTACTGATCAGTGTAAGGACATTAAAACCGAACTTAATAAACAATGTGATTGTTTAAAGGTTGAAATTGACAGTGTAAAATATGATCTTGATAGTGTTAAGTTAGATTATAAACATGAAATAGAAATTGTAAAAACTGATTGTGAACGCCAGTTTCAGATTTTGAGAAATGAAATGTTACCTTCTGCTTGTGATAATAATAATTCTAGTGGAAATAATGTTATTACACATATCGCTAAAATACAACTAAACCTTCTACATATGATGGTCAATCATCTTGGACAGTATTTAAAACACAATTCGAAGTTATCGCTACAGCCAATGAGTGGAATGAATTCCAAAAGGCCAGTTTTCTTGCAGCTTCCTTAAGAAATTCTGCTGCGGAAGTTTTGCAGTCTGTTCCAGAAGAAAAACGACTTGATTATCAAAGTCTAGTTTCTGCATTAGAACTAAGGTTTGGTGATAGTTATTTAAAACAATATTACGTGACTCAATTTAAACATCGCATGCAGAAAAGTGGTGAAACTTTGCAAGAGCTTGCTAGTGATATTGAGCGTCTAGCTAGATTGGCTTATAATAACTGTCCACCAGAAATTCAAGATAATTTAGCTCAATTACAATTTATTGATGCTATTGCTGACCCTGACACTCAGCAATCTCTGAGGATGTTGGAAGGTGAATCCTTAAAGTCAGCTGTGGTACATGCTATGAAATACGAGTGCTCCAGGCTTTCCTCCCGAGCGAACAAACGTGCAGTGAGATTTGTGAGTGCAGAAGAAACTGTAGAAAAGGATAATGAAATGAAAGAACTAACCAAAGCCATACTATCCGTTTTGAAAGATATAAAAGGTTCTTCTTCAAAACCTACAACAGACCTCCAGTGTTGGAATTGTGGCAAGACCGGACACATTCGTACCAACTGCACTAGGAAACGAATGAGGAGTCCAAGTCCATCAACTAGACAACAAGATCAGGGAAACAGAAATTAGTCAGTCTTGCGGGGCAAAGGCTGGCAGTTGATTGGTTGGCCCCAGGGGAAGTCGCCCACGTTTCAACATTACATGGCGATAATAATGGATTAGTAGCTGATGGAGCCATAAATGGAATACCTTGCCGTATGATAGTCGACACTGGTGCAAATGTAACTTTACTCAGAACGGATATAATAAAGAAAATAATACCTCACCCAAACTTGAATACTACACAGTCTAGAATAAGCCTACAAACGGCCACTGGAGATCGTGCAAAAGTTCATGGAAAAATAGAACTTAATATTCGAGTTGGTAGCTGTCTGGTTCGCCATCCTGTTTACATCGCTGACATCTACGACGAATGCATATTAGGCCTTGATTTTCTTAAGAAACATGGATTCAACATTAGACCCAGTGATAACCTACTCATCTATGAGACAGAAGAGATTCCTCTGCTTAGCCGGACGTCTGATTCTTTATCAAGCGTAACTCCAATATTAGTGACGGAAGACACAGAGATCCCAGCACAAAGTGAAGTTATAGTCCGTGGACATCGGGCGGAGACTTCTGGGGCCTTCCGATTGGCAGTTACTGATGCCTCTGGTAAAGGAGCTTTGGCTCATAACATCCTGGTTGCAAGGACTTTAGTCAGAATAGATAAAGAACAGATCCCTATCAGAGTGATGAACTGTAACAAATCCAATATAATGTTAAAAAAAGGTGAGGAATTAGCACTATGTGAAGCTGTTACCTGTGTAACAAGTATGAATAAAATAGAAGTTACCGATTCATATCAAAACCATACCGACATCCCGTCTCATCTTACTGAATTATGGAGAGAAACAAGACAAATATTAACTGAAAACCAAGCTGTTAAGGCCGAGAACCTATTAAAAGAATTTTCTGACATTTTTTCTGCCACATCAAATGATTATGGCCGTACTAACATGACAGAACATAAAATCAACACTGGTGATTCTCCTCCAGTCCATCTGCCGGCAAGAAGGCTTCCATTGGCAAAAAGAGAGGAGACGGAACAACTCATAAAGGACATGGAAGCTCAGGGCATTATAGAACCATCACAGAGTCCCTGGACATCACCAGTAGTTCTTGTCAAGAAAAAAGATGGATCTACACGATTTTGTGTAGATTATCGCAGATTAAATGACGTAACAAAGAAAGATTCCTTTCCTTTACCCAGGATTGACGATACACTAGACACTTTATCTGGGTCAGAATGGTTCTCAACATTAGATTTAAAGAGCGGCTATTGGCAAGTTGGTATACGTCCTGAAGACCGTGAGAAAACAGCTTTCAGTACAGGGAATGGACTTTGGCAGTTTAAGGTGATGCCATTTGGACTTTGTAATGCACCTGCCACATTTGAGCGACTAATGGAGTCAGTGCTCAAAGGCTTGTCTTTGGAGGTCTGCCTGGTTTACTTGGACGACATCATAGTTCTTGGAAGAACTTTTGAAGAACATTTGAGAAATCTTCGTCAAGTATTTGAAAAACTTAAGGCAGCCAAGTTAAAATTGGGACCGACAAAGTGTAAACTGTTCCAGCAAGAAGTTCATTACCTTGGTCATGTGATCACTACAGCAGGGATTAAGACTGATCCTAGTAAGATAGAAGCTGTAAGAGACTGGCCTCCACCACAAGATGTTCATCAACTTCGTAGTTTTATTGGACTTTGCACCTACTATAGAAGATTTGTCAAAGGTTTCTCCAACATCGCAAGGCCATTACATCGTCTGACAGAAGAGGGCCAGCGGTTTATGTGGACCACCGAATGCGATATAGCCTTTCAACAGCTAAAGAAAACTCTTTCCACAGCACCAGTGCTAGCGTACCCACAAACTGGAAAACAATTCGTGATAGATACTGACGCAAGTAACACAGGAGTTGGTGCTGTGCTTTCACAAGAACAAGACGGACAAGAGAGAGTTATTGCATACTTTAGTAAAACTTTATCCAAACCAGAGCGGAATTACTGTGTAACACGCAAAGAACTGTTAGCAATAGTAAAAGCAATAGAACATTTTCATCATTATCTCTATGGCCAGAAATTCCTTATACGTACTGATCATGCTGCACTTAGATGGTTATTAAACTTCAAAAACCCTGAAGGACAAATCGCTAGGTGGATACAACGGTTACAAGAATACGATTTCTTCATCGAACATCGAAGTGGTAAAATGCATAAGAATGCAGATGCTCTTTCCAGGCGCCCATGTATTGACAACTGTAAACATTGCTATAATGCAGAACTGAAATTTGGAACTAAAGAGATAATGCCCATAAGACAAATAGTATCGACACAAACAAACAGTGACACCCCTAACATCTGGAATCCAATTGAAATCAGGAAGGCTCAACTAGATGATGAAGACATAAAACCAATATTAGAATTGATTGAAAAATCTGATGTAAGACCTAATTGGGAGCAAATCTCGAGGTATAGTCCAACTACTAAAAGTTACTGGGCACAGTGGGATTCCTTAAAAATGGAAGACGGAGTATTATACAGAAGATGGGAGAATCCCACTGGACGGCTGATCCGTTGGCAGATAATCCTTCCTCGATCCCGAGTGGAACTTGTGATGAAAGATGTACATGATAGTGCCACTGGAGGACACTTCGGTGTTAATAAGACATTAGCCAAAGCCAGGGAACGATTTCATTGGTTGAAAAGTAGGGCAGACGTTGAGAGATGGTGTAGGCAATGTGAAGCCTGTGCAGCAAAGAAAGGCCCTAAGACTAGGAGTCGGGGTAAGCTGCAGACGTATAACGTTGGTGCCCCTTTTGAAAGAATAGCCATTGATGTAATGGGTCCGTTTCCTAGAACTGATGATGGAAATCGATATTTATTAGTGGTAATGGATTATTTCACAAAGTGGCCTGAGGTATATCCCATCCAAGACCAGGAAGCAACAACAGTGGCTGAGATGATAGTTAATAACTTCATTAGTAGGTATGGAGTACCTTTACAACTCCACTCTGATCAAGGACGGAATTTTGAATCCAATGTGTTTAAAGGCATCTGTCAACTATTAGGCATTCAGAAAACCAGAACAACTCCCTTACACCCTCAGTCGGATGGTATGGTTGAAAGGTTCAATAGAACAATTGCTCAGCATTTAGCATTATTTGTGAACGACCACCAACGTGACTGGGATCGCCATGTACCACTCCTTTTGCTGGCATATAGGACGGCAGTGCATGAGACAACTGGACAGACACCTTCCATGATGCTTTTTGGAAGAGAGTTACGTCTTCCCTGTGACCTTTTATATGGTCGGCCCGAAGCAATGCCTGTGTCCACTCCACAATACGTACAAGAATTGCAACAACGACTAGAAGAAATCCATCACTCCGTTAGACATAACATCGACATAACAAGTGACAGAACCAAAACAAGATATGACAGTAAAATAAATGGAACTATTTTTAATCAAGGAGATCTTGTCTGGCTATACAGTCCACATAGAAAGAAAGGACTATCTCCAAAACTTCAGAAACCTTGGGAAGGTCCATATACAATAGTTAACAGGATTAATGACGTGGTATATCGCATTCGTCGACGTCCAGCTACAAAGTGCAAGGTGGTTCACGTGGATCGTTTGGCCCCGTTTCATCGAAGAACTGAAGAAACTTTGGAATCCAGAATTGTTCGGGACGAACAAGACCTAGGAAGGGGGCAGTGTTACGACAGAAGGAATCTGGCAACCGAAAGCAAAAAGTTTCAGCCAACGAATAAGAACGTTGGGAGAATTTGGAGAAGAAGAGTGGAGCGTTAACGGTCGTTGTGTTGTAACGGTCGGTGAGTTCGAAAATGGACGGTGAGCTGTTCTGAGACAGTGCGCGTAAGTATCAAGAAGTAACTTGATGTGTTGTGTATACGCGGAAGGATAAAAGTGGGATCTTTTATCGTTAAGTATCAAGAAGTAACTTGATGTGTTGTGTATACGCGGAAGTATAAAAGTGGAACTTTTATGGCTAACTTCGAATGTCTACACGGACTGTCTTTTTGTTCGGCTAGTGTGTGAAAAGTTATTAGCACAGGACGCGAATTGGTTTACGAGTGAAGATCTTCGGGTGACCTGGTAAATCAAGTAAAAGGTAGTATTTAGTAAAATACACAGAGCTGATATTGTGTGCTCTACGCAGGAAGATTGATGACTTGTGCATGTTAATAGTTGATTTGTTGATAAGATACTTCATCCATATTTCCTTTGTAACAATTTACCTTGTATTGAATTTGGTTTTGAAATATAGCTTTTAATACTCACGCTCAGTGGCTATCCATTTTTGTAATCCGCAACAATACTATTATTTGCGCCATCATCCATTAATTCGAATGCAACTTTTAACGAGTTATAAAGTAGGTAAATGATAAACATCATTCTCTTTGGAAACGAAATTTTCATATGCGTTCGTCTAGTTCCAGAATATTCCGACTTGTACTCGTTTGGAAATGTCATCCCAAGATGCATTTCATATAATTCATTAACATTAGATGTAGGAAGGAAATTATCTTTAAATGTCATTTCACCGATTTAAGTTTATAAAATTTCAATAAACAAATACCTTTAAGCTATTTAAAGTTTTTCGTTGTTTAAAATGCTACAGTCAGGAAAGTAAACTTGAGTCGTAATTGCAAAATCATCAATTAGGTACTCATAAATTATGAGGGGCATTCAAAAAAGTTCTTCATGTGCATATGCAGAACGAAAACAATTGCACTTACCTCAACAAACCTTTTTCTATCTTTCAAATATTCTCCTCCAGCATTTATGCAAAGTTGCAGACATCTACGTTAATTCTGGAACGCTTGGTGGTACTCCTGTTGGGGAATACTCTGCAATTGTGAATGAATGCATTTTGCAAGGTGTTGCACTGTTCAAAAAGGCTTTCCAGCAAGTTCTTTTATAATTTTTGGATACAACCAAAAATTTCATGCTGCAAAATCGGGTGAATATGCAAGATGGGGTACCTGTTTAATTTTTTCTGATCCATATTGGCCGTAACTTGCAGGGTTTTGAAAGCACTAGCATTGTCAGGAAGAAGGAAAAACCTTGACACGTCTGTTATTGGACGCTGCTCCTTCATTTCCTTAACCATTTTGGGCAAAAAAACGTTGGTGTAGTATTACCATTTATAGTCATATTCTGCAGAGAGAGACTCCGTTGATTTGGTCATGTTGCCCGTACGATAATTATAGATTAGCGAATAAGGTTATAAACAGTGTGCCTAAAGGTCTCAGAAAGAGGGGAGACCTAGGATGCGGTGGGCAGACAATGTCAAACAAGATCTTGTTGGAATTGGTGTCAGTGGCCGTATGCAGCAGATGTAGCTGAGGACAGATATGCTTGGACAATTAAATTGCTCAATTCGATTGTCCCTCCGTAGCCGATGACTGCTTTAGGATGATGATGTTGTAGTCATATATTTAGTATATCTCACCGCCCTACTGGGATGATGATAATCATATTTTTAGTATACCTGACCGCCCTACTACCACTCCTTGGGAATTGAAAAAAATTCTGAACATCCTCTTCCTTGAGCGAAAATCTTGTGAGAGTATTTGGGGGTGCGGTTCATCTTCCGCAAACCAAACATAGTTATCGATCTTTCTGGGAGTTGAGACGTGGTTTTATTACTATATATCACTTGTGACAATGTCTGTTAATCATTTTGGGCCACTAGGTTCAAACATTGCCAACATCTCCTTGGACGAGTAGACTCTAACCCTTTTTGGCTCTTCTGTCAATTTGTGGAGTACCCATTTGGCACAGATCATTCAGAACTTTAAATGTTGATGATAATTGTTTCCACACTATGAATCGATGCCCTGATATCTAAACTTATTACCTGAACGGTGATGTATAGGTTTTCCCTAATGAGTTCACGAACAGTAGCGATGGTTGTCTCGTTCACAGCCTCCTTCGGTCGTCCTGCAAGAGGGAGGTCTTAAAAACTCTGCCGTCCTCCTCTGAATTTGCGCATCCATCCCGTAAAAGCGCCATATGAACACCTATGATCCCCATATACTTGTATTAAATCGACATGAATTTATTTTTGCATCGTCCCCTAGCTACATTCTTGTGAAACCGAAAAATCTTCTCCCGTCTTTAATAGGCTCCGTAGCAACAACGGACAGATTTCACAGACATAACTTTACGCGTAACCAGGGAAGAGAGAAATGATGATACGGCATTTGTTTTTAACACCTAATCATAGTTTAGACAAGCTTTCAAATAAGTTGTAGCTCGTTAACTTCGGGTGAACGAATGCAAATCTACAGACATATGTCAAGAATCTTTTGAATGTCGTCTGACAAATGTTTAAATCGGAAAATGAATTTAATTTTTAAATGTTACTGCGTACTGAATATTATAAATTATATGTTATGTATAATATTAATTACATTTGTTTACATTGTTTACATATTAATTACATTGTTTTGAACAGTATTTGGTACAAAATTGTATTACTTATTGAAATTCCCACATGCAATTTGATTACATCCCATAGAAAATTTCCAAAAAAAACTTACATAATGCGTGCTACTGCTTCTCGTGCCTAAGGGCGCCAGAGACATAAATCCGTCCCTGAATGCGTGCATTCATTACGGCTTCATTATCCGTATTGAAAATCACCGTATCTTTCTGAATCGAATTTTGGGGTCCAAAAGTCACGGAGAACACCCTGTACGTATCGGGCATGTTTTATCTGTGTGGAAGTCATCCTTCATATTAATTCTGTCGTGCAGGAAAATTCATCAGATTTCATTGTCATTTTCTAGAATCATAACTATAAATAGTATTGTGTGTTTGATAAGATCTGTAGGTTTTACAACTGATCGTGAAATTTCGACGAAACAGTCTAGGTGATCAAGATGCAAAGTCACACAACCGAGATCAATTTTGGGAACGGAACCCCCACTGTTCAATTAAGCAGCGGCCCATTCAGCTTGTCATTAACAAGTAGAGCATTGCTGTATGCCCACACACCGATTTATATTGTATGGATATACTTCAAAGTTCATTGAACTTTGTAGTAAAACACAGACGGAGGTGATACTTTTTTTTTTCGCTTTCAAACACCAGATATCAGTTTATGCATCTGTAGTAGAGTTACAAAGATGGGGTGGTAGTGGCTCGGTGTGTAGCGCGCCAGGTTCGTAATCTGCAGTTCCCAAGTTCGAATCCTGAGAATTTCAATCCAACCTTGTTGCAAAGACTACTTTGTATTACTCTAATTTATGAATCAGCCGCTTAACTGGTTTCCAATATATCTAATGACTTCTGCATAAGTTAACGTTATATTTTTTGAAAGATATTAAATGCAATTAGACTGATTTCTTGATTGAAACTTCATGGCCTAGGAGATGATACTTTGAGTGCGTTCCTTTACATATCAGCAAAGCTACCAAGTGTTAAACGCAGATGATGTTGATTCTACTCAGTCTCATTCCGTCTGCTATTCGCCATCAGAATCGAATGCATAGTGGCACCTCCCAAGCTGTAGGGATAGCCTTGAACTCTCGCGCTTCCTGTGCATCTTTCCCTGATCGATTGCGGCCCGGGGCGAACTGTGAGCAGGTTCCTGTTCGTCTCCCTCCGCTCACCTGTTTTCTGCATCATCGTGCTCGTGAGGACGGAGAGCAAGAAGATGTCTCTGCACGAGGACTGCGTCCAATCTGCTCCCAAGGTCATGCTCGGCGACGACAGCTCTGCAGGCATTTCCTGAGTCGATGATTTCAAAATGCTTCACCGTATCGGTTGAAAGCAAAAATAACTCCGTGAAAATAACTTCATGTGGTAGAGTTATGAATGCGTGATGACATAGTGATTTTAGGAATCGACTTCTTAATTTACAAGTGATATCAGTAAAATATAGAAACGAAGAGTAGTGAAAACTATAGTAGGTAATAAGTATACTATTTGCTCCAATCAGTCCACTACTGATTGGAGCAAAAACTACAATCAAACACAAGCCAGCGAACAGAAATCGTAATCCTAGTGTATAACGCCTATTTTTCTCCACCCTCGATAGATTGCTAATGCCCCAGCAGCAATCCCTATTCTTCTATCTCATGCCGTACATCACCAGTAGCTGTTACAAAGCAACCGAGATAATTAAACTGAGAGTTTTCAAGTGTTCGACCATTTAAAATAACTAAACCTTAACCTACCTCACCAATTTTCATCATTTTAGTTTTCTCTCTGTTATCAGTCTTACCAAACCTTCTCTACATCAGTCTCATCAACAGTTATGAGAAAGAGTTCATCTCAGCAATATCATTTGCGAAAAGGGCGAAATCCTCAACATAATCTAAATCAGAAATTTTCTTAACTCTAGATCATTTAAGCCTAAAATCTTCACTATGCAGAGTGAATTCCGTATAACATAATCAATAACCAATCACCATCATCCTCAAGAAGCCATGGGCTTCGGAGGTCCAACCAGACCATGCAATTTAGTTCTCCAGGCAAGTCTGTCCTGAGCTACATCTACTGCATCTGGCCACTGCACACCAATTCTAACAAGGTCCTGTTTGACATTGTCTGCCCACCGCATCCTAGGTCTCCCCCTCTTTCTGAGGCCTTTAGGCACACTGTTCATAACCCTATTCGCCAATCTATAATTATTCATAAGGGCAACATGGCCAAACCAACGGAGTCTCTCTCTGCAAAATATGCTGCTTAAAGGAGGTTGCAAACTCCTTTGCCTAACCTCATCATCAGTTACAAAGTTGAACCACTTAATGCCCACGATACTGCGTAAGCATCTGGAATCAAAAGCATCTAGTTTCCTGTTATCTTGCTTACAAAGTGTTCACGTTTCACTACCATAACTAACCCTAGAAAGAACCAAACTATTATACAGTCTAATTTTAGTCTTTAGGTGTATACGCCTATTTCTCCACACTCTCCATAGATTCTTAAAAGTCCCGGCAGCAATCCCATTCGTCTGTTAATCTCATGCCGCACATCACCAGTATCTGTTACATAGCTCCCAATATAATTAAACTGTGACACCTGCTCAAGACTGCAACCATTCAGAGTAACTGAATCACAGCCTGCATGACCAATTTTCATCACTTTAGTTTTCTCTCTGTTTATAACCAAACCTACTCTACTACCAGTCTCATCAACAGCTCGAATGAAAGAGTTCATCTCATCAACATTATTTGCCAAAAGGGCTAAATCATCAGCATAATCTAAACCAGAAATATTCATATCTCCAGTCCATTTAAGGCCAAAATCTTTCCCTTGAAGTGAATTTCGCATAACATAATCAATAACCAAGCTGAAGAGAAAAGGAGACAAAATGCACCCTTGTCGAACACCAGAAGTAATGCTAAACCAATTGCTACATGCCTTACCAACTCTCACACACGACTCAGTGTTATTATAGAGAGCTTTCATTATGTTAACTAACTTGTCTGGTATACCATATGATCTCACAATCAACCACAAATTATGACGATCAACAGAGTCGAAAGCCTTTTTGAAATCAACAAAGCTAGCAACCAAAGGTTTCTGAAACTCTAAACATTTCTCAAGAATCTGCCTAAGTGAAAATATCTGATCCATACGTCCCCTACCACTTCTGAATCCACATTGCTCACCACGCAATTGACTGTCAACCAGATTCTTAATTCTATTAAGCACAATCATGGAGAGAACTTTACCTGGAACAGAGAGTAGGCTGATACCCCTATAGTTATCACAAGAACTGCGATCACCTTTTTTGAAAATAGTGATAACAATAGCTCTGGTAAAATCCTTAGGAACCATGCTTTTATCATAAAAGATATTCAGAATTTCAGTCATCCAAGTGGTAACCGAAACATTCCCAGCTCTAAGCATTTCCGTAGTAATTTCATCTACCCCTGGGGATTTATTTGGTTTAAGTTTAGAAACAGCCAAAATAACTTCAGATTGTGTTATAGGGCCAACATTAAAGCCACCAATGCATCTATCATCATTGCAAACAATGGGAATAGAACTAACCACATTGTTTAGAATATCACTGAAATGCTCAGCCCACCTAGCCATGACAGAATCCTCACCTTCTGTAACCTTACCTTGTTTATCCTTCAATCCCAGTATACCTGTCCGTTTTCTACGAGACAAAACATTAACTATCTGGTACAGCTCTCTGCTGTTGTGCTGTCTAACTGCTTCCTCGGCTTTGTCAGCCAAACCATCAAACCAAAGATTCTTATCAGCAGCTAACTGATCTTTTACACGTTTATTAAGATCTCTGAAATGCTTTTTATTAGGAATAGTAGGGTATTGATTAAAGACATTCCTGCAGTTCTTTCTTTCCGAAATAAGCTCAAGTGCCTTATGACTCAAATAATTCTGTCTCCTCTGCTCCTTTTTTCCTAAAAGAGTATTGTTAGTTTCAAGAAAAGCCTCTTTAAAATGGTCCCATTCTTCCTCAACTTCAGTAGAAATCATACCATGACCGTCATAATGACTAAGTAACCTATCATGGTAAGCTTTGGCTATAACTGGGTCTTTCAGAGCATCAGTATTAAAAGTAAATTTTTTAACCCTAGTACAGTCGCTCAAAAAAGTATCCGAACGCTATGGTTGATTACAGAATTCAGAAAAAAATATCTGGCAACGATTATTTTAGAAATTAGTGATCTGGCAACCTTAGTGTATAGTACACGAAGGTTGCCAGATAACTAATTTCTAAAAAAATCGTTGTCAGATATTTTTTTCTGAATTCTGTAATCAACCATAGCGTTTGGATACTTTTTTGAGCGACTGTACAACACTTTTTAAGTTTTAGTTGCAAGACACTTTTAACAAGGTAATGGTCAGATCCAATTTCAGCTCCCCTATATGACCTGGTATTCCTAACAGAACTAGCCCATTTCCTGTTAATTAATATATAATCAATCATATTCTTATGCAGCCCATCGGGTGAAACCCATGTGTACTTATGTATGTCGCGGTGTTTGTAATAAGTGTTAGTTATTCTGAATCCATCAAGTTTACTTAGCTGTAGGAGACGCCCATTGCCATTGCAGCCACCAATACCAAAAGGGCCTATTACTCCTCACCAAAGGTAAGAGTCAGTACCAACTTTGGCATTGAAATCACCTAGAACAAGGGTAATATCTCCTTTCTTGATAGAATTCAAAATATCCTGAAGTTGTCCATAAAACCTATCCTTCTCATCCTCATCGGCATCCTCAGTGGGGGCATAACAGCAGATAAACATTCAAGTCTTTAACGCTTGTCTGAAATTTTGCTGTAAGAAACCTTTCATTAATGCACTCATATCCTAGAAGAGCATCACTAGCGTGTCTGCTGAGAAGCAGACCCACGCCTTGGTGATGCTTATTGTTGTCCCTCCCTGAAAAGAGAAATTTAAGATTATTTTTAAGAATCTGACCTTTATCTGTCCATCTGGTCTCTTGCAAGCCAAGAATATCTAAATTATAATGGTGGAATTATTGTGTGAGGACATCAAGAGAAAAAGCCCTGTGCAGAGTCCTCACATTCCAACTACCTATGGAGAGAAAATGGTTAGTGGGATGTTTAAGGAAACTATGTTTATTGAGAGAGGGAATGTCGACAATATCAAACAGCCCCCTAATCGCAGACATGGGGCAAAGACCCGTTCCCCCACCACTAAAGGCTGAAGCCATCTACACTGGAAGACTTCCTCCAATGTAGGATTTGACGATGCCAATAGAAGCAAAGAGTTCAGGTGCCTGCGATGACCTCTGTTCAGGATTATCCACCAGCTAATAAACATATCCTGTGAATCTATTCACTTGGGGCTTTGTTGGGTTGTTTTACCTCTGAGCGGCACTTTTTGCACACCATGGGCTAAATGGCCAGGTCACATGGACCCCGAAGGCTCAGAGAAGGTTGGGGGAAGGGACCCACTGGAACAGCTGTTGGAGATAGATGGTAGCCTCCAGTCAAGGCCATCCAGCGTGTTCTTTAGCGTGCACAGGGTATGGCTCTCCCGCACACGGGGACACGGCTTAACGTCCCATCCGACGGACGGCGGCCTTTCCAAGCCTATCGGTGTCCCCTACTGACCGTGGGCAGGGCGGGGAATTTTGCGGAGATAATATCAACGCTGACCCAGCTGGGACTCGAACCTGGGAACTACAGATTACGAGCCTGGCGCGCTACCGACTGAGCCACCCCCGCCCCTCACTTGGGGCTGTCAACCCACAAAGAGAAAACACAGCGGAAGATTTTCCCTCCACAGAAGCCCAACAGTGCAGCAAAATCAGGATCCATAATGAAGCTCAGAGCCATGTATTTGTCCAATCCAGTGGGTTTATATGGTCAGCACCAGGACCCTGTGTGGTTGACCACTCCTCAGCAGGGTACAAAAAAAAGAAAAGTAGCCAGTGTCCAGATCAGTAGCCACACTACTCTTGCAGCCCTCCCCTTCCGTTCACTTCCACAAGAGAGTATCTCTTTTGAACGGTACTAACGGTCTGCACCACGAGAAGGCTGGGTCGGACATTAGGTGCTAGGCCTGGCCGGTTCTATGCGTCATCACAGGGTATTGGTGCATAGCTCTCCTTCTAGTGACTATCTAGCTACCGTTTACAGGCCTTTCAATAACGAAACTAAACAAAAAAGGGGACAAAATGCACACTTGTCCAGAAGCAATGCTAAAGCAATTGCTACAAGCCTTACCAACTCTCACACAACTCAGTTAACATAATGAAAGCTCTCTGTAATAACACTAACTTGTTTGGTATGTCATACGATCTCACAATCAAGCACAAATTACGACGGTCAACATAGTCAAAAGCCTTTTTGAAATCTACAAAACCAATTGGGTTTAGTTGTTTTACCTCTGAGAGGCACTTTTTGCACACAATGGACTAAATGTCCATGTCACAAAGACCCCTAAAGCTCAGAGAAGTTTGGGGGAGGGGACCCACTGGAACAGCTGTTAGAAGACAGGTGGTAGCCTCCTATCAAGGCCATCCAGCGTGTTCTTTAATGTACATAGGGTACTACAAAGCTGGTAGTCGCAGGTTTCTAAAACTAAAGATTCCTCAACAGTCTGCCTCAGTGAAACAATCTGATCAATACATCCTCTACCGCTTCTGAATCTACACTGCTCGTCACGCAGTTGTGCATGAACCAAATTCTTATTTCTGTTAAACATATTCGTGCAAAGAACTTTAGCTAGAATAGAAAGTATGCTTTGGGTTAGGTTGTTTTCCTCTGAGCGACACTTTTTTGCACACCATGGGCTAAATGGCCAGGTCACAAGGACCCCGAAAGCTCAGAGAAGGTTGGGGGAGGGGACCATGGCTTAACGTCGCATCCGACGAACGGCAGAAAGTATGCGGATGCCCCTGTAGTTTATCACAAGAAGTGCGATTAACTTTCTTTAAAAAAATTGGGATAATAATAGTTCTGGTAAAATCCTTAGGGACACTTATCATGAAATATTCAAAATTTCAGTTAACCATGTGAAATATAACATACCCAGCTCTGAGCATTTCAGTAGTAATTTCTTCTATCCCGGGGAATTTATGTAGTTTAGAGAAAGCGATTGCAACTATCGAAATTTTAATTCCCGGAGATTTCAATTCAACGCGTTCATTTTTATATTTTTGTCGCATACGGATCAGGAATGTTTGAAACGATTTAGTTCATTTTTTGCTTTGTTTCATTCCACTTTTTACTTTCAGCTAGGACATTTTACCTCTTCCAAAATTCTTTAAAATCAACATCTAAAATGCTCAAAGTAAATAATGAGAAAAATTTAAATCTTTGACTTGTATTATTGTTACCACCTCATTTCGATAAGCTATTATCTTCGATCTGAAGAGAGAGAGAGACAAGAAGTGATTATGATGTTATTCTCTCTCTCTCTCTGCTTTCAAGTAATCCGCATCCATACGGAATGTTCGACTCTCGTCTCCTTGCATTCTTCTCCAGATGTGGAACATGATCCGCTGATAAGAGACGACTCAGAGATGCACAGCAATGTCTGGAGAATACGCGATGGAAGGGTGGTGCGCTGGAGATATCCGATTCCTTTTTTTGCAATTCCTGGGCTTCATTCGGTAAACAGAGAAGTTGACGGATGTTAAAATAAATCGATTTTCTCGTTTTAACTAATCGCTTGAAAATTAGTTGCACAGTCTACCTTTGCTAGCCGTCCCATGGCCGAGTGGTTAGCGCGCTTGGCTACTGATCTAAGGGACCTGGGTTCGAGCCCCGGATAAGGCATGGATGTATGTGTCGTTTTTCTGCTGAGGTCCTACCATCCTTTCAGACCTTCTACTGTCGCATATAAACTGACAGGCTCCTGTCAGACCTCTGTGGCAAGCAGCTGCTTGAGGGGGTATTTATTTACTTTTTTTCTACCTTTACAGATGTACCGAATAAGGTAAAGTGAAAGTCAATATCGTCCCAATCAATTTTAATAGAAAATGAGCAACACGTAGACGTTTCTAAAAGACAGTTGAAAATAAATGAAAAGCACAATAAATAGCAATAGCATACTTCATTCATGTTTGCTGATAAATTATTTAAACGATGGTCAAATATCGTCCAATCAATTTTAATAAATAACGAGCAATACGCCCGTAACCAGGAGATCCCGAATTCGAGTCCGGGAGGTGGAGGGGTGGATTTTTGGCGCATAAGTAGCTTTGGCCATTATGCGTCACGCTAAAATAGATTAGATATAATAAATAAAATAAATACCCCCTCAAGCAGCTGCTTGCCACAGAGGTCACACAGGAGCCTGTCAGTTTATATGCCATAGTAGAAGATCTGAGAGGATGGCAGGAATTCAGCAGAAAAACAACACACACGTCCATGCCTTATCCGGGGCTCGAACCCAGGTCCCTTAGATGGCTAAGGGCAAGCGTGCTAACCACTCGGCAAGTATCGAAAAAATGTAACTCCGGAAAACAACTGTAAATATAAGTAAAAGAATAAGCAATCAAAGACTGAGAAGAGGTAATAAGAAAGTCAAGATTAATGCCTTACCCGCGAATGATCAATAGTGAAGTACGTTAACCACTCGTCCACAGGCACGAAATGTTAATGCAATTGTGAATTTCATATCCTCACCCCTGGTCAGTGTTGGTTGCTTGGTTGTGTGGGGTTTAATGCCACAATGACAACCCCGGTCAGTGTAAAATATCTTGATTTTTCTTGCAACTCTGTCGACGAAAGGACTCAAATTTAAACAATGAAAAACTGTAACCAATTTGAAAACATAATTGGGTAGCCCTACAAAAGACAAATTTTTCTAAATATATTTGCTTAGCAGATTATCACTCTGTATGGTTCTCAGAGGTTTATCTAAAATAAAAAAAATTATAACTTGTTTAAGAAATGTAAAGGAGCAACCTCAATGAAACGATTCAGCACTAATGAATATTAAAGAAGAAGAACCAGAAATTTATAGAACTAAGAATAAATCGGCGAAAAAAATAAAAAGGTATATTTCATAAAAATTTTTATTGATACATATCTATGTTGAATAAAAACTGAATTGAATTGAAAACCAATACGCAAGATTTACAAGCAAAAAAATTACACTACAAAAAATAAAAAATGCAACACTTGCAAGAAGTTATGCAAATGTGACGAAATTTAGGTTTGCTGGGCGATCGAAATGATTGGACAAGTGCGAGCTGACGTCACAGGGCGAAAAACAAAGGCAACCAAAGGTCTCTGGTTGACAAAACGTTGTGGAAATGGCTTTAAACCGCTAAAGATGCCCTTACACAGACGTCGACAGCCATTCCAACAGTTAACAGACAATGAGCTTGGAAGAATCCATCGACCTTAGAGAAGCTGGTTTATTGTACAGAGATGTGGCCAACCTTGTTGGCAGCAATTCCAGCACCATCGCACACATATGGTGACAGTGTGCTCAAGACGGTTCCAGCACACGCCAACAAGGATCAGGAAGACGACGTACGACCACGGAGCGAGAGGACTGCCATTTGCAATGCATGGCATTGCGTGACAGTTTCCCAACTACAATGCAACTGCAAAGGGGCTAGCAAAAGATAATACAATACATCGAATACCTACCAGCAAACAATAAACAACAGGCTTTTCCGAGCCTATACTCAGACATAACTGGAACGAACAAGAGTGGTGTTTAGTGACGAATCTCATTTTTGTCTTGGTCAGCACGATGGTAGACAACGTGTTCGCCGCCATCCAGGGGAATGGAACGCCACCCAGTGCGTGCGACATCGTCACACAGCTCAAGCACCATTAGTCGGATATCTCGGTCAGAACTGGTCATCATAAGGGGATCTCTAACTGTCCAACGATATATTACCAACATTTTGCAGCCAGTGGCTGTCCCATTTGTTCAGCAGCACGGAACCTTTTACCAGCAACATAAAGTCCGTCCCCACACAGCCCGCAGTATCTACATGAGCAAAACGTTCAGGTACTACCATGGCCAGCACGCTCGTCGTACTTTTAACCTATTGAACACGTCTGGGACATGATGGGCCGACAGCTCAACTCCATCAAAGAGGTGCGCCAACCACTGTCATTGAAATGGAACAACGACTTCGCGCTATTTGACGTTCTATCCCTCAGAAGGATGTTATAGAACTGTACGATAACTTTCCCTGCCGTGTTCATGAATGCATTGTGCGCCGGGCGGTTCAACATCATCATACTAATTATAACATTTTACCAGGTACGTAAAGTGGTAATTTTCCTCTTTTTTTTGATAATGTAAATAGCTGTCTGCGTTTCAATAAAATGGCATTAATCCTTCCAGGTGTTCCAATATTTTTGGTAGTGTATAAACCATCTTTTCATTTAGGCAGATCCTAGAGAATGCCGAGTTTCGAAAATCTATGGTTACTTTGTAGGTTTCCAAAGGTTTCGATTGTGTTCACCACCATAATTTGTGGTTGATTGTGATATCGTGTGGCATACGGGAAAATTTAGTTAACAAAATGATGTCTCTCTATAATAACACTGGGTTATACATGAGACTGGTAAAGATTGCCGTAATTGGTTTAGCATTACTACTTGAATTCCACAAGGGTGGATTTTATCTCCTTTACTACTTTGCTTTATTGATTATGTCATCGGAATTCACTGCAAGGGAGAGATTGGATCCTTAAAAGGCTTAGAGATTCGAAAATTTCTTTTTTACGTTATGTAGGAAATTTGGCTCTTTTGACAAATGATGTTGACGAGATGATTTACGATTAGGGCTCTTGATGAAAATGGTAATTAATAGAGAGGAAATTAAAGTGATTAGATTGGTCAGGTATGTGGTGCTCCACTTATTTTGAATTGTTGCACCCTTGAGCAAGTTTCTCAGTTAATATAGGGAGTTGTTTAATTACAACTGGTGGCCGACATGACATAGACATAAGAATGAGGATTGCTGCTGGCACATTTAAGAATTTGTGGAAAATTAGGCGTATACACTTCACATGAGTTCTGGCTCAATTTTTCGAGCCCAAGCCCATTTCGGAAAAACAATTTCTGACGCATCTTGACAAATATACAGAAATGCATGGCGCTAATCATTTATTTTATTCTTATTATGATAATTTTATGGTAAAATTAAAATGTTAATGCTATTTGGGGGAAAATACTTTAGAAATACTAGCAAAAACTGAAAGTCTGTGGTTAATATCCTTATAAAGGCAAAGAGCCATTCATATATTAAAGTTAGAGATTACATAAAAAATAATCAAAATCCTCATGGTGTCTACTTTTAATTAAAATGCTTGAAATTATAATCAAAAACATTTTATAATTTTACTTATGTTTTTTCATAATTTAAACGCCTATTTGATATTTAAAGTATTCTGAGCCCGAAGTCGTCTATGCCATTGTGAACCCGAGCCAGCCCGAACTCATCTCTAGTATATAAGGACCACACTTACGCTATAAAATAGTTCAGTCTTTCCAAAATTTGCCATTACAGCAAACCTTGCAGCCTTTACAAGCAATATTTGCTCCGCATTTTTCTGTTTACATTTTCTTTCAGTCTTTATATTGGAATTTTACATTTATACTATTTTGCAAGCGACAAAGAGTAATAATGCTCAAGGTGCTTGCCTAACTAATGTGATTTTATTTTACGTGTTTTTTTTCATACTATTTAGGTATATATTTTCTAATAGGCAGTCAACGTTCAATGGCTATTGAAGAAAATTGCCGAATAAAGATAGTAATTTCCTTCAAAGTTTTTTTTTTAACCTAAGGTTCCAATAAGTTGCGTAAGCTTATTTTTTGCAAAAGCGTGAAACGAGCAAATACATTAAATTTTTTCCCTTTGAAGGAAAAGTGTAACAGAAAACTGAATGTCTTTGACTCTAGATGTTTACGCAGTATCTTGGGCATTTGGTGGTTTGACTTTGTAAGTAACTAGCAGAATCACTCGACGTTGCTAGCGTCTGAAACCATCTAGAGTATAAATTATCTCCACTTCACAAATTTTTCGGTTGCATAAAATTCAATACGATTGTTTCTCTCCCCCATCCGCAACCCGCTGTTAAAAATTTCTATTGGGAAATTCTTTTCCAGAGGTCTGAAACTCTATTAGGTATATAGTAGATTGCACTCCCCATGCCAGAAGCTTCATTTGGCATAAAACTCATCATGACTGTTCCTCCCCCGCTACTCCCCCCTCCCACAGTGGAAAATTTATCCCCTTTTAGGTGCGTTCTCAGCTTTCTAACTCTCTGAAGTATATAGCAGATGGAGCTCCAACGCCGGAAGCTTTCATTTGTATAAAACTTATTACGATCGTTCAATCCCTGCCACTTCTTTCCTCGACCAAAATTTTACCCTCCTCTTCCAGTGGAGGTCTGAAACTATAAGGTGTAGAGTAGATTGCTCTCCCCACGCCGGAAGCTTTCATTTTTGCATAAAAATCATTACAAATTATTTGTTTTCTTCCCTCCCCCGTATGAATATTCACCTCCTCTTTAGGAGAAGTCTGAAACTCTTTAAAGCTGTAGAAGATAGCTTTGGCAAAATCACGTGGGATGCCAAGTTTATAAGAGAGACAGATTTTTAATCGCTAGTGCTAAGTTTATGGAAATTTCGAGAAATTCAAACCTGTCCACCTCTGTTTAGGTTAGGTTTTGTTTCTGTTAGGTCCCCCCCCCCCCCCCAACCACCAGATGGTTCGCACATAGCCTATATTCTTCCCCATTCCTGCAGAGTTTGGTGCTCTTAGCTGTTCTGGGGGGCCGAGTGCATGCTTAATTCTTCGTTATATAGAGTATATGCTAGCGACTTATATCGCTAGCATATACTCTCGTTATTACTAGACGTTATATAGAGTATATGCTAGCGACTGTTCCAGCAAGGTGAACTTTGTGTGTTGGGTTAGCTCTGAGGCAGTGGTCAGCAGTGACTTCGGTCTTAGTAGGGCATGTCTTTGTATGAAAAGCACTGTGAAAGCTAGGAGTAGCTCATCATCAGTTTATTATAATAATAAGGTTATAAACTGCGCATATTTGTAATACTCTTATTAACCCAAGAACATCTAAGCTCATGAAGGTTAACTTACAAATTATTTAAAAACATAATTTTCGCAAAATATTGACACTCAACTTCACAGAAAAAAATACACAAAAACAATACAGAATTTATAAGAACGAATTAAAACTTTTTTACTTTAACGCTAAAAACAGGCTATCAACATTAGTAATGCTCATTAGATAATTAGTAGTGAGAGATCTGAAATGCATAAAATTAGTTTCATTTCGAATTATAATCGGTAAAGAATTGCAAATTTTAAGGGCCATATAATCAAAATGTTTGTGCATAATTTCTTTTTGCAAATGGCAACAGAAACCTTGTCCCATAATCTCGCATAGAATAATTTGTATAATGCAGCACTGCATGTTGTTTTTAAAGAAGCAATTTAATGTTCTATAAACAAATAAGTGTCTCAGTGGAAATATATCTAAAATGGTATACTTACAAAAGATGGCAACAGTTTTATATTTATTTTGTAATATTCCAAATATAAAATTATTTTGCATTGAAAGTAGACTCCTTAATGATGAAATGTATGTTCCTCCCCAACTTGTCCTTGAACATTCCTTATCAACCCCCGGCCAACATGGGCCACAAAGTGATCACACACTCTATCATTTTCATTCCCAGAAGAATTTTAACTCCAAATCTCTCCCCACCCCCTTGCCACAAAGCTACGACGCAGCACTTGGCACGAAACTTCAACCACCTCCTTCATTATTAGGCGGCCTGCGGCCAAAAGCCTATCGCCAACATATAGGGTCGCTAGCACTTCACTGTACTGGTCCCTACTTTTTGATGCATACTGCCCCCCCCCCCCCATACAAATTTTTTTCTCATGGACCAGATGATAAAGGGGCCAAGGTCCCTTTTACAAAATGGTCCAGTTTTTAAAGAAGGGTGTTAGACTCCCCAACTTGTAATACCATACTGTATAGCAGACTGGACCCAAGATTTGTATAACATTTTAACATTTTATTACTGAAGATTTTTTAATAAAATTTATATAACTTCTGTCTGACTGTGTTTGTTAGTTTTCCAATGTGCATTTTCCAACTTAGGGAGCTATCAATATAAACGCCTAGGTATAGTAGACTTTGAACCTGTTCAATTTCTTCACAGTAACAAGCTGAATAATTATTGCATGAAAAGGTAAGCAATTTTAATTTGGATTGTACGATTCCTTTTTTAGGTTAAATAGAATAAACTTAGACTTTTTCGTATTTAAATATAACCCATTTAAATCCAACCATTTCATCACACATTTTAGATCAATGTTCATGTTATAAAGGAAAATTTCTAGAGAATCAGCACACAAAGTAGATCATTTGCATAGATCATTTATGAATATCAAAAACAAGATTGGTCCCAGGACTGAACCTTGTGGAACACCAAATGGAATGTTTTGGGTTATTAAGTGTATAAAAAAAATTAATATTTTCTAGTTTGTTAATTAAACTTTCGTGATCAACGGTGTCAAAAGCTTCAAGTCCATAAATACCGAAAGAGTAAAATGATTATTGTCCATGGAACGAAACACCTTTGACGTAAAATTCAACAACGCAGTTTTTGTACCCCTACCGCTTTGATACTGATCTAAGGGATCTGGGTTCCAGTCCCGGGTAAGGCATGGTTGTGTGTGTTGTTTTTCGGCTGAGTTCCTGCCGTCCTCTCAGATCCTCTACTGTGGCATATTAACTGACAGGCTCCTGTCAGACTTCTGTGGCAAGCAGCTGGTTGAGGGAGTATTTATTTTTTTTATTTTTACCCTTCGTAAACCCAAATTGGTTTTCAGAGAGAAAATTAAAACTATCTAAAAAATCTATCAGTCTATTATTAACTAGTTTTTCTAATATTTTTGAAAAAACTGGGAGAAGAGATATCGATCTATATTCTTAAAATCATTATTTCCCTTTTTGTAAACTGGAATTACAATAAGTCATTAAATTTAGAAAAGTGCTAGTTTCGAAGAATAAATTACGAATATTAACCAATGGTTGAATCAAGTTAAAAGAACATTTTTAACAGCAATAATGGAAATATTGTCATACCCAGCAGATTTTTTACTTTTGAAACATTTTATGTCAGTCAATTCATTTTTTCAAGTTGGAGCTAAAAACATAGATTTGATATTTTTACTCATATGGCTACTTTCATTTCTTACAATCCTATTCCTTAACAGATTTACTGCTATACAGTATTCACAAAGTGTTCATTAAACTGGTTTGCCAATAACTTAGCATTTTCAGTTGAATCAGAACCACTTTCTAATTCTGGATACAGACCCTACCTCTTCTAACATTAATTCCTTTCCACTGCTCTCTGTAGTTTTCTTCGCTCTATGATTTATATTCATGGGAGCCGCTAAAACAACTGCATCTACGAAGTCGCGGGAACTTGCCTCGCCAAAGTCACCGTGCCCTCCGATGCCCGTTAGACGTGACCCCGGAGATGATGGATTCTTTGCGTGGGGATCCTGCTCGATGTAATCTCCTTTCGTTTTCGGATTTTGCTTTTTAAATTTGCACTGTCCATTGGCCACTTATTTCTGGCCTCCTTCGATAATTTGCGATAATTATTTTCACTGAATCCTCCACAGTAGAAATGCAAGAGCGATTGCAACTGCCAATACATTTAATTATATCGTTTACGTCGCGAGCTTCTTTAGAACACACTCCACACTTTAAAACCATGTTGCCAAATTTCAGCTCACTCTACAATATGTAGACCGTCCCTTATGTTTTGCAACACGTAGGTCAAGCTCACTAGACTGCCACTGGTCAAGCTTTCGCTGTCGCAGTGATTTGGTTGGAAAAGGAACAACCAAATTGACTATTTTAGTACTTTGTAACACTTTCCAGTAAATTATTTGAAAAAAACTAAAAGCATCTAATAACTCACCGTCCTTTCATGTATTGCATCACTTGAAATCGGAAGTCTACAATTAGTGGTTTATTAGAAATTTACAGAACATTATGGAGCTCGTAATCACTGCTCTCGAGTGCCATTCTGTTGCTTCTAGGATTCTTCTCTGTCCTATATGCTGCAGGTAAAAAAAAAAGGTGTTAGATGATTAGATTAGAAGAAGGAGTCTGCAAACTCCTTTCACTAGCATTTTATACAGAAAGAGACTGCATTTGTTTAGCTACGCTTGCTATATGCAGAACTATAGCACAATGCAGAAAACCTTGCTATTTCGCGACTAAATTTCCTAGGATTTCAACAATTTGTCACCTTTCCCACAGGAGGCAAAAATTTCCTCGACTTAGTCTTCTGCAACCGCGATATGTTCATATTGAGAATTGAAGCATTCTGCCCTTTTTTCCACCAATAATACACCTCCCCATATTCCCGTTGCTTTTAACCTCAACCTATACAATTCTACGCATTCCTATCCCGAGTCACTGAATTCTACAAATGTAGATTGCGATATTTTATCGGAGTTTATGAGTAACATGTTCACTCATAATGGTTCTGCTCTTCTTCAATGTTTTGACCAACTGACAGCCGAGTTCTCCGATACTATGCATTCATTACTGCAACTACTTCCATGTATTTTTGCGAAAAGTGTGGCTTCCAATCCATACATACGAGAATTGGCCAAGGTTAAATTGTGAGCTTGGAGAGTGCGTCGAAACGATAATAATTCTGTCAATAAAGCAAATTAAAACGCGGCATCAAGACATATTCAGATGCTTCACAAAATTTTCTTCTAAGTACCGTCTTCAGCTTTGCAACAGTACAAATTCAAATGCGTTGTAAAACGAAGCGAGAGATAAACTTAAAGGTCCAGGAGTGATCCCTCCTTTGAAATACCACAATAATTAAACTGTCACTTCAAATTATGAAAAGGCTTCACTATTTGCGACCACTTTTGCTAGAGGTTGTGTTGTTTTACCTCTGAGCGGCACTTTTTTTGCACACCATGGGCTAAATGGCCAGGTCACAAGGACCCCGAAGGCTCAGAGAAGGTTGGGGGAGGGGACCCACTAGAACAGCTGTTGGGAGACAGATGGTAGCCTCCCGTCAAGGCCATCCAGCGTGTTCTTTAACGTGCACAGGGTATGGCTCTCCCGCACACGGGGCCACGGCTTAACGTCCCATCCGACGGACGGCGGCCTTTCCAAGCCCATCGGTGTCCCCTACTGACCGTGGGCAGGGCGGGAAATTTTTGCGGAGATAAATCTCAACGCTGACCCAGCTGGGACTCGAACTTTTGCTAGAGTCTATGCTACTGATGTACCTATATCATTTATTTCCTGTGACCAATCAATCGACCCTCTGTCCTCTAGCATGTTCGACCCTCAAAATGAGCACTGCCATTTCATTTAATTCCTACCAAATAACCTGAACCAGACAAGAGGATTCCTTGAAACTGATTAAGAAGGTGGCTAATGGCTATGGCTAAAGTTAAAGTCGGAGAAAGGTATTTGACAATTTTAGTACTGATATTGGTGTTTTGCAGTGCGAGGTTTTCAGTCCTGTTTGTTTTCTTTCCTTCTTAACGACCATATTAACCACCTAAATAACTCTGACTCACTCTGCAGTGCGAAGTTCTCGGTTTCTTCTTGTTTTCTTTGCTTCTTAGTGACCATATTAACTATAAATAACTCAGATCATGTCTGGTCCATGATATCACAATGTTTAATCATCGTGAGATTATGGACCAGGCATATTCAAGACATGTACACCAACTATTTACAAGCAGCTAAACTCCGTTCGCGAAAAATTATCTATTCTGTTCAACTCCTTACTAGAATCTGGCCGGGTTTTGGGGGAATGGACTCAAGCCATAGTCATTCCAATTTACAAGAGAAAAGGTGATTCCACTAATCGTACCAATTAACATCCAATCTCTCTGACTAACATCGTTCCCAAAACAATTGAACGTTTCATAATGTTCAAGTTTCTTTACTTTCTTTATGGGTATAATATTATTCCATATGAATAGTTTGGTTTCATGGCAATTCGCTCCTATACAGTGCAATTACTTCACTCTATTAACAATTGGGCTACATCAATTGATGCTGGCAGTGCAATCGATACTATTTACATACATTTCTAAGAATCCTTCGGTAAAGATATCGTTCGTTTTTTACACACTTCTTAGACTCAGAATCCGACAGATATTGTACGATTAATCTATGCATTATTTTCTAATCTCTCTCAACAAATTAGAGTTGAAGATGCTCTTTCTCCAACCAAGGATGTCAGCAGTGGTGTTGTTCAAGGATCTGTTCTTGGGCGTATACTTTTCGCATTGTTCACCTCAAGCACACCTTCTGTTTTGTGACCAGTCGCCTACTATGTGTTTGCTGATGATATTAAATTTTATGCCAATTCTGCTTCTTTAGACATTTGCGTTCCATCCAGCTTGCATGCGACAACATCGAAGACTGGAGTACATCATAAATAAAATTAAATACCCCCTCAAGCAGCTGCTTGCCACAGAGGTCTGACAGGAGCCTGTCAGTTTATATGCCATAGTAGAAGGTATGTGAGGATGGCAGGACCTCAGCAGAAAAACTACACATACATCCATGCCTTACCCAAGCCTCGAACCCAAGTCCCTTAGATCAGTAGCCAAGGGCGCTAACCACTCGGCCGTGGAATGGCTAAGGAGTATATCATACCAGTTAACAATTCTGCATACATAACAACTATCATGTACTTGGGTCGTAGCAATCAGAAGCAGAACTACGTTATCAATGTATTACCTCAATTAGATTTGGGTATTACCATTTCTCCTAACCTCTCATTTTCTTTACGCTGTCAAAATATCACCAAGGAAGACAACTGTGTCGGCTTCCTGATTTTGAACTTCTATAAGAAGTGCGACAGGTCCACTCTTTTCAAAACATTATTACTATTCTTGAATATGCATCTCCCTTGAACGTCCACTAAGATAGTTTAGGAAGAGACTACCTGGACTTTTCAACTCAAGCTATGAGAAACGATTGAAACTGCTCAATATTCACTCCTTGGAATGGAGAAGATTAGTTCACGATTTAAAACTCTGTTATAAAATCATTAACAACCTTCTTTATTCAAATCCGGTCGAGCAATTAATTCATGTCCACGACATTGTTGGTGTTAATTGTTTGTGTTAACAAAAAGAATTTTCAATTTATCTCTTAAGAGATATAAATAAAACAATACGAATTTTCAATTAACAAACTGTAAATATCATTCCTTCATATGTCGAGTTGGTCGTGTTTGGAGCTCTTTACCTCCTGATATTGTGTTGTCCCCAACTTCGTGTATTTTCAAAGATCGATTAAATACAGTCGACTTAGCCCAATTTCTAAAATGTTTTAAGTTTTAGCCTTCTTTGTTTAGTTTTCTCTGAAAGGTAGAAATGACTGAAAGATATGTCCAGGTAGAAGTCCAGGTAGCCTCGCCCAGGTAGGTAAATATTTACAATGTGATAACCAAAATAAGTGTTAATTACATTATAAATATATCCCTGTTTTTGATGTCTTGAGCGATGTTAGCTTATATTTTTGTGCCTTCCTCTCAATAAATAAAGAAAGAAATATATATTGTCAGAGGCGTACTTATATCCTCCAATCCCCGCGAGGCGGAAACCCCACGGTTAAGGAGGCCCCGGCAAAAAAAAAGGAAAACGCAAAATTTATGAAGAAACCTGTTATACAGCTATTTCAAGGAACAGCCAGGATTATTTTTTTCTATAGCTTTGAACGAATAATAACAGACTGCGAACAACCAGCTTCGTTTTCCCTATTAGAATATTTTTTCCTTGCTTCTTGTGGGACAGAACTCATTGTCTGAAAGCCTGGCTGTGAACTTCGTTGTAACGTCAATTTTTCCGTCTGACTACCGATTTTTCGCGATAAGGCCAACTTCATGTTTTAACTCTAAGACTAGAAATGTTTCTAATATTACATTTTTTTTATCTTTTATCTACTATTAATGCAATATTTTTAAAATTACGAATTTTCGATCTAATATTACAAGCAATGTAATTACGTTAGAAATTTGAACTTTGGTTGCGAAATGTCAATGTCATGAATTTGGTGATTAATTTCACCTTTACTGGTGGGTAAAACGGATTTTTTTTATGTGATAATTGTTTGTGCTAAGAGATAAATTGAAAATTCTTTTTCTGGTTTGTGTTGGAAATATGCTGTTCCAACACAAACCACAGATGCTCGATTGGAGTTATGTCTGGAAAATTTGGAGGGTTGGTTAGGCATTCATCAACTGTTATTATTTACACTTTTAGAATCTGCCAAAAGCTTGAATTGCACCCTCTGACGGGGGGAGACGGGTTCTAAATATTTCAAACCTTTAAACGAATATTGCAAACGATCTATTTGGGGGTAGAAATCTAATATTTTAGTAGTGGCGTGATATGCTCAATGGGATTGATATTCGCAGCAACAATTTGTCCCTTCATCCCCCAGGTTGGGTGAGAAAACACAACTTTTTATTTTGAGAGATTAATGAAAAATTATTTTTTGAGTTCAATAGGTACTAACGAAATATGATGATTCATAGTTTCCAAATCCTCCAGTTGGCCTTAATTTACTATCTTTAGAGGGTGCTAAATGAAGAAAATTTGAAACTTAAAGTAATATTGCAAACGATAGATTTATGCTAGAAATTAGAAATTCTGGTGAATGTATTGATAAAAAAATTATTTTTATTTGTGTAATAATTAAATTAAAAATAGTTAAAATTCAACTGGTTGCTTTTTTATTTTTATTAATTTAGTATTAAATTTTAAATCATTGCATAATATTCAATATAGTAATAATAAATAACTAATTTTATTTTATATACACTTGATCCAACTTTTTTGTTTTAAGGGATAAATGAGATATGTTTTTGGCATTTTAGAGTGCTAATAATTCACCGAAGAGCCAAAACATTATGACCACTAACCTAATATGATATTGGTTCTCCACGTGCCGACAAAACAGCTCTTATCTGGCGAGGCATTGACGCTACAAGATTTCTAAAGGTGTCTTGTGGTATCTGGTACCAACACGTTACCAGCAGATCCTTTAACTCTTGCAAGTGACGTGGTTGAGCCGTCGCAGATCGAATATTCTGTTCCACCAGAAACCACAGATGCTCTATTGGATTTAGGTCTGGAGAATTTGGAGCACAGGACAAAACCTGGAAGTCTTCCTCATGTTCCACGAACCATTCTCAAACAATCCAGGCAGTGTGCCATAGCGCATTATCCTGCTGAAAGAAAGCACTACTACAGAGATATACCGTTGCCATGAAAGAATGTACCTGGTCTGCAATGATGTTTAAGTAGGTGGTAGATGTCATAGTTTCGTACACATGAATTACTGGACCCACGGTGTCCCAGCGGAACATTGTCCAAAACATTACACTTCCTCCACCAGCTTGTTTCCGTCCCATGGTGCATCCTGATGGCAACACTTCCCCAGGTAAACCACACACACGCACCGGGCCATCCATATGGTACAACAGGAAACGAGATTCGTCAGACTAGACGATCTTATTTCAATCATGAAAAGCCTAGTTTTGATTCTCATGTGCCCATTGTAGGCGTTTTCGACGGTGAACTGAGGTTATCATGAGCACTCTGAGAGGCCTGCGACTACACAGCACATTTACAGTAGACTTCGACGTACTGTGTGTTGTGACACATTACCCACGTCACCAGCATTCAAATTACGGGCGTTGCGCTACAGTATGCCTTCTTGCTGTCTCGGATGGTTGTTTGATTGGTTGTTTGAGGTTTATTGGCGCATCGGCAATTCAGGCCATAATGCGCCAGACAAAGACAAATAGTAAATAAGAGATAAAAATCATGTAAACCTACAACCAATGTTAAAAGCAACATCTAAATGTGATAAAATACAATACAAAAATAGCAACAAGTGTAAAACAAGGAAAGACTAAACCAACAAATATATATAACAAAAAACCACGATAAAAATTTGTGACTCGCACTTAGGTATGTCGTCGCCCATAGAAGAAACGAATGAGTAAGAAACGAATGACCTAAGCAGAGCCAAGCAAGGGCAACTTCCTCCTTGCGATCCTGCGATAACAAGACTGCCATGGTTTCATGATAGGTTTGATCTCAAAGAGCTTGTTCGTAAGCAGTTCTGACCAAGATCTCTGCCACCGTGCCCGGAGCTCGACGGTAAAACGCTGCCGGAAATCCAGATAGGGAACCGGCAACGGAGAGTCGGACAGGGGCGTGGCTGACTTGGCAGCAGCATCTTCCAAGTCATTGCCCCTAATCCCTATGTGACAGGTCACCCAACAGAAATGGTGGTGGTGGCTGCCAGACAATGTAATTGCTAGCGGATCTTAGTAAGAACTGGGTGAGGCTGATGCCTCACAGAGATCAAAACCTGTAGTGAGCTAAGCGAGTCGGTGTAAAGCACACAACGACGATGATGCTTAGTCACCACGTGGTCCAAGGCGAGGCTGATAGCGTGCAACTCTGCAGTGGGATCTGGTCTGAAATGATTACATCACAGCAGACCATGGTCGATTCCACTGATGTGCCGGACTTCGAGCCATCTGTGAAGACAGGCAAGAAGTCTGGGTACTCAGAACGATGGCTGGCAAAGAGTTGCCGATGCACACAGTCGGGTGTAAAGGCCTTCCCCGTCCTGCACAGAAAAATCACACGAAGGGGAAAGAGCGAACCATGGTGGAAGTGGCTCAGCTGTCGACTGTGCGATGCTATCGAGACTGATGTTAATGTCTCTGAGGTAGCCTCGGACACGCAAACCAAAAGGACGAATGGAAGTCGGCCAATTTGTGTAAAGCTTTGCCACTTCAGAATGAAAACGCAGTCCCAAGTGGGATGGCCAGGCAGGGATCGCAATTTAGATGCATATTGTAGGGACAACTGCTGACGGCGAAGAGATAAAGATGGTTCATCGGTCTCAATGTAACGACTCTGTACCGGTGAGGTGCGGAAGGCTCCCGTACAAACACGGAGAGCCTGATGATGG